>BPLR01005693.1:0-78056 GCA_021605095.1 Caerostris extrusa | reverse complement strand
TTCCATGAAAACACACGGGATTATGGACTTGGTCCAGATGTTACTGTTGATCAAGTGGTATAAGAAACAGTAATACGCATAAATAGTTTTAGCTTTTCATTTGAGAAAGAGATTGATGATACAGTTTTAAAAATAATTTAATTCAAATATTACATCATTACTGTAAAAAATATGTTGTTTATATATCATTAATTTTCGTTTCCTTTTTCCTTTTTTAATGGTTAGTTAAAATATCAGTAGTTCATTATAAGCAAAGTAAATTTAATTGAAAAAATCCGGCAAACATTTTATAAAAAAAGTTAATTAGTACTTAGATAACTAATAAAAATTTTTGGATACAAAATAAGAAGAAATTGCTCTTAAATTGTTAAAAGTTAACTTATATTTCTAGAAAAGAAACCAATTTTAACCACTTAGAAATAAATTTTAAAAAGCATAGTTGCTTTTCCTGAAATTTACCGTAATTATTCGAAGCTAATGAAGATACGAACTTACTTTTTTTTTTTTTAAATCTATTTAAACTATTACTCAAAAAATAAAAGAAAATCCAAATTCAAGTAAAAATAATACTATAAAATTTTAAGATGATCCATTGTTCGAGTATAGATTAGAGAGAGAAAGATATAAAAATGAAGGCAGGGCGTTGATTTTTATCCGTTAAAAACGACAGTAATTAAGATATTTGACGTCTGGCTCTTGGCAGCACTGTAAGAAACAAGAGCAATTGTCTCTGGAGCGTAAATTGATTAAGACATCTCTAGAGGTTGCAAAAACAAAAACTAAGGAAGACATACAAACTCTGTTTCTTAGTTTCTTTAGCAAATACAATTACCCACAAAAATACTTTCAATGAAACGTTGTTTAAGACAACATCAAAAAGTAAATTTTTGGTGGCTGTATGGTCATTGGGTTGTAATTTTTTTTTTTTTTATTTTCAGAATCGTAAGTCAAAAATACTCAGTTTGCAATATATTTAAACTATATCTAAATTCTTCTGTACATGTGTTTTTCACTTGACTCCTCTAAACGGCTGGACCGATTTGGATGCAATTTTTATGAGTATTTGAGTGGGTCCCTGGATGGTTTAGATTAACAACTGGATCTAGTAGGTGCGTTGCAATCGGGTTCTTCTGTACTTGTGTTTGTCACTAATTGCTCCTAAATGGCATGAATAATTTTGATGAAATTTTTCGTGTGTGTTTGACAAAACATGGATGTTTTATACTGTCCCCTCGGTCGCCACCAGATGGTGCTGCTATATATCAACTTCTATATCGTTCAATCAATCGGTGTTAAAATTAGTAATAATATGTATTCAAGGAAAATATGGGCGCACTATCTACTTTATTGTTACTTGTCACCAGATAATGCTGCCCATCTTATATGTTTTAAAAGATATTCGAAAAAAATTAGTATGCACATAACATGGAGAATTCGTGATATGTCATTTTCTACAATGCAATTATTTGGCAGGACATTGCCGAGTTCTGTATGTATATTTATATGCGGCTAAATTTAACTCTTTGCTCGATAAAAATATTTCTCAAAAAAGGATATCTGGGTGCTTTGGAAACGAAAAAAAGTGTAAATTAACCATCCTGAAAATTTCCAATGCCTGAAAACTCAAATATTTATATAAGAATCTATTTTGCGATAAATATATTAACAACCAAAAGGAAAAAAATAATAAGGTAAATAATAAAAAAATTGTCTCGATGGATTTTTTTGATTGGTTAAAATAAAAAAATATATATAAATAGTTTTATAATAATTTTAATAGTATAAAATAAATTGTTTTTAAGCGGGCGCTGTTAAAGAAGTAATTAATTATTTAAAAAAAAAAAGATTGATTAAATTTCGGTATGTATTGATTGATTAAGTTTTGTTGGTTCTGTAGTGTAAAAATCGAAATTTGTTTGTCCAGTATAAACGCTGCTTAAAATAACTCGATAAATATTTTTTAAAAATAATTGAAAATCAATATTTTTATTCTAAAATCACATTTTCGAAAATGAGTGTTTGTTGTTGGTGTTGTGACTAATAGTCCCCATGAATAGTCTACTCATGAATAAAGGGAAGGGGACAGCTTTGTATTGATGGAGTACCCTATAACATAGAAGTCTGACTTGGCTCCGAGTCACTGAAGGAAGGCAGTGCCATCCGATAGTACTTTTAGGGTTAAATCTTGCACACTTGCGTATAGTATGGGAGTAAACCCATAAAACTTCCATCAGGTAGTCCGACTAACGAGGCAAGATGCTGAACATCACAAACGGCGTCGAATCTCCTCATTTTTGAAAGAATGTCACATCATTAAACCACAGACCTAATGCTCACCAGCCGCGCACGTTACCACTGAGCCACGAATTGGGCTGAGTGTTTTTACTTTAAAGTGACAAATGAATAAAACGAATCGCTGATAAACAGATTGAATGCCCGATTAGGCCATCTAGTAGGAAAGTGAATAACTAGTGTTCAGGAGGACTGAGGTTGGAATCCGCTGCAGAAGGTCTGTTGCAGTCACTGTTATCATAACGTGACTGCGACAGTGTGTGTAAAGTATCTCGCGCGCATAATCAGGCTGCTTGGTGGGGAGTTTTCTGGATTTTTATTGCATGTGACAGACCCAATACCCTTTAGATTCCTCTTGGAAGGTAGAGTCTGTGATTGGCTGTTCATAGCATATATATTTAAATGGGCCCGACTCGTGACTCAGTGGCAACGTGCGTCGCTAGTGAGCGTTAGGGGTGAAGTTCAATCAGCTGGCGGCATTGTTGTAGAGGAAGAGACTCGATGGCGTTTGTGATGTTCAGCGTCTTGCCTCGTTAGTTGAACCCAGTGGGAGCTTTTCGGATTTTTCCCATACGATATGAAATATGGAGTATTTAAACCAAAAGACTTTACAGAAGGCACTGGTCACCTTCAGCTAATAGGACTCAAGTTAGACTTCTACGGGTGCTCCATCCCAACAGAAGCTGCCCCTTCCCTCCATTCATGAGTAGACTGCTCATCGGATGTCCGTCTCGCACTGCAGGACACAGATGATTAGACACAACATACTTAAATGGAACACGTAATACAGCGAATGTTCAAAGATAAAAAAAAAATCCTCAATTTTAAATAACCGAATTTTTTCGGCTTGAATTTTTATTTCTCCATCGAAAAGAAGAAAATTGTCTGGGAGCATGGATAATAAGTCGAAAATTTAAACTATCTTAATGCACCGTTACTTTTTAGATTTTTGTTAATTTCTCCAGAATTTGAAGAGTCTGGAAAATCTTAATGGGTTTTTCCTCGGATCATCATAAAATGTTTGATATCTTTTATGGCTTTCAACTTTCTCTGCTGTTGAAGAGATATTCCTTATGCATATGCTAAAATTTTTCTTAAACAAGCAAAATTTTCTAATTTTTTTAATCAAAGAGTTTAAGTTTTGAATAATACTTTAACTAGAATAACGCTTTAATATATATACTTCATATTCTACGACATTTTACATTTATATTTTGATACATAATATTTATTTAATGTAGTATCAAGAATCTGTCAACTAAATCAATGAGTAGATAATTTCCATATCTATATATGTAATAGGGCCTGATGGTGGAGTGACTGGAGCTTGGTGCTACAGGTTTTGGGGTCGAGTCCCGGCAGTGCCTTGTATGTTTGTAGTTGTTCGAATCCCCTTTAAGCCGTAGGTTCCGGTCTAATATAACTGTTGAGCGTTGGCCGTAGTGCTGACAACCCTACCCCGTAAAAATATATCATGTCTAGAAATCTGCCAGCAGGCAGACGGCCTAGGCCCACAATGGGGCTCTTGCGCCCTGATAACGACGATGATGATAATATGTGTAATAGCATTCTTATCGTAAACTTAAATTGTCTTAAATAGAGAATATATGTTTTAGCATTTTAAGTCATATAAAATACACTCATGTCCATAAATTAAGTATAATTCAGAATCACACAGAAATTGAACTCTAAAATAAAAATTTCTCCTGTAGAATTATCACACACATCTTGAAGAAGAATATGCAAATTACAGAAAACCACCAGATGGCGCGGATAGTACGTCACAATGAAGAGAGTGTAAGAGAGGGGTATATAAGGAATGGTGGCAAGTTGTAAGAATCGCCCAGTGTCATCTCCAGGCTTTGCCAACGATTCCAAGATGATGGTAATGTGAGTAGATGTTACAGCACAGGTCGCCCCCGAGTTACAACGCCGAATGAGGACCGGTATTTAGCACTACGGCCAACAGAAGTAGTAGTACCTACTAAAAGAAACAGACGGAGCACAGCATCAGACCTGTCTCGTCAGCTCTCTTCAGCTACCGGTACGACAGTTTCAAGGCAGACCGTGTACAGACGCTTAGGGCACATTGGTCTATATGCTTGTAGGCCTGTCAGATGTGTTCCACTTACCGCAACTCACTGTCGCCGGCGATTAACCTGGAGTAGAGAGCATGCATTGTGGACACTGCAACAGTGGTCTGGTGTGATGTTTTTCGACGAGTCCAGGTTTAGTTTGCAGTCTGATTCTCGCCGGACTTTCATATGGAGAGCGCCAGGTACCCGTTACCACCAAGAGAACACCATTGAACGACACCGTTAAGGTGGTGCAGGATGGCTCGTTTGGGGAGGAATTATTCTTGGTTCCAGAACTGACCTGCATGACCTGTAACGATGACAGGCCACATCTATCAGGATGTCATCCTGGAACAACATGTACGTTTGTTTCGGGGCGCCATTGGTGCTGAATTTCTGTTTATGGATGACAACGCCCGTCCTCACCGTGCAAACATTGTAGAACGAATGCCTTCAATTGGAGGATATCACCCGTATGGATTGGCCAGCATACTCACCGGACTTGAATCAATAGAGCATGTGTGGGATATGCTTGGCCGACGAATTGCAGCCTGTCAACCCCCTCCCACCTGTCAACCGGAACTTCGGAGGGCATTGCTTGATGAGTGGTGTAATATTCCCCAAGATCAGATTGATAATTTGATACTCAGCATGCCTAAGCGTTGTAAGGCCTGTATTGCATCGTCCGGGAGACATACTCCATATTAACCATCATACTAACCATGTTATACTGTTTTTTGTAAATAGGTTCTTTTTTGAAATTTGCTCCAAGGAGTAAAAATCGCAATTTTTATTAATTATGTCAAACATATAGCATCTTTTTTGCTCTTTACCTTTTGTTTAATAAATAGACTTTACAAATAAGTCAAATTTGTTTTGCTTCTGTCTCTTTCTTTGCCTGAACTTCATTATCCTTAATTTATGGACATGAGTGTAAATATAGTATGGCGATGAACAAAAAAAAAATGAGTATTTGTCAGTAATTGAAAATCCTTAAAATAATTAAGTATATTACAAATTGTACTGTTTTATTCATTGTAGAGACATTAATAATATCAATCAAAATAAAATTGATCACTAAAAATTAATTAAAAATTAAATAACTGAGTGATAAATTTAATTAATCTTTTGTGATATATAGAAAAATATTTTTAAAGCAAACAACTTTAATAAATGGTTTTGTCAATTTATATTTTTATTCTTTTAACCGATGTTAAGCTGTTTAATAAACTGATTATTTTATTGTACTGTTGTAATATTAATATTTAAACTTTGAAAGGTAATTATTTTATATTTTTAATCCAATAAAGGCTTTCAATTTTTATAAAATTATATTGAATTTATATTTTTTTTTTTTTTATGTGTCTATAATTTTCAAAAATGTGATAGATAATTCTATTTAATCTCGGTTTAATTGCTTACCAAATTCCGAATTCAGTTTTAACGGACTTAACGGAAACTAAAGCATTTTTAAAGTCTTAAACTTCATAAAAAGAATGCATATATATTTTTCCTTACATAATTAAACCGATAATCATCATACTTAATGATAACGATCCCACACAATACTTCTTTTTTAATCTTTTTAAATATAAATTACTTTGGTTAATTGTTACTGTGCGGTTAAAAATGTTTTTCTATTAAAGTAGGAATTAAAACAAAGGAATGAATAAAAATAATGACAACTTATATTTATATTCATCCTGCAGTACAATTTAAAACTTAATATTCAAATAATGGAGTTTCTAGACCACTGTAGAATTCAAATGCAGTTGTTGCGTCTTTTATTTTGATCGTTTTCAGAAATGCGGAATCTCTATAACACTGATAATCAGGCTGTGGTGGGTGTTTTCCGAGTTTTATTCCATACCACACTCATATGCGGTACAATTACCCCTAAAAGAATCTCCTGGTATGTAAAGTTGTGCCCTCATTGCCCGTTGGTTTGCTATTCGTGGCAAACATATGTGGACATGAAATGCATCGATGTTCATCAAAATAATAATGATAATGATAATAATAAGGCCTTATAGCCGAGTGACTATTACTCTGTCGTTGGTGTCACAGGTTTTGGGTTCGAGCCCGGAGATGCCATGGATGCTTGTAATAGCTCAGAATCCACCCTTAACAGTAAGTCCGGTTTAATATGACTGAATGCTGTAGGGCTAACAACCCTACCCCCTTAAAAAAGAAAGTATCTCCTTGTTTCGAAATCTTCCAGTAGGCAGACGGCCATGGCCCAACATGGAATGTAGTGTCAGGGATTAGTTAATTATAAAAATTATGGAATTTATTTTATTGTGTTTCTGTCATTTGATATATTTATATCAGCCATACGGCATTAAATATATACCATTATTAAAAGGAACATATGCTTATAAACATTGGAAAAAATATTTGTTTGAATACCTATACAAAGATTTAACTGGGGCCTGAATGGCCGAGTGGTTTGCGCTCTGGCGCTCGGTTCCACAGGTTTCGGGTTCGAGTCATGGTTGTTTGTAGTGGTTCGGAATCCACTTTAAAAAAGTAGGTCCCGGTCTAGTAGGATCGTAGAGCGTTGCGGGGGCATTGTTACTCCGCGTCCGTGGCTTATCTTCAAGTTACACGCCCCCTGGGTAATGCAAAGTGAGTACGTCTGTGCAGCATTTGCCTTAAGGCATCCAAGACCAAGCTGTCTGTATTTGCCAGCTGCATTAGAAAGAAAAAAAAAGATTTAACTTCAATGGCTGAGACTCTTATGCTGTGATTATTTTAATGGATGTTTGTAAAATTCTCTCTTCTGAATGTATAACGTGATATTTAAAGCTATTCAATACAGCTCTCTAAGGAACAATAATTTTGAGAATAATATTTTAAATTATTTTCAAATATTTAAAATTCAGTTATATAGAAAATATACTCTACTCATTTTATTATTATTTAAATATTTTAGATTTAAGCATATATAATTAACTTTTCTATGATACATGAGCTTACATGAATACTTATTTAAAGGTTAAAGTATTTCTTTTGTGTATAGTATATTATATTGGCTTAATATCAAAGGGATTTATTTTAATTTTTGATTCTATTGTTAATATTACATAATATTTGAAAAGTGGGATGTGTGATATATAAAGTTTTATTAATATAAAAATATATATACTTTTCATTCATTTACTTAAAATTATGTATTTTTTTTTTCTGTTATTAGCGACTCCCAATCAACCTGATCAAGTAATATAAAAAATAATAATCAAGTAATTTAAATTCATAGAAACAAATAAAATTAGAATCTTAATGTACTGACAAATTTTGTGTGGACTTGTGTAATGTTAACAATTAGACACTCACACATCAAAGAATTTTTATTTTCATATTTTGCATACATTCTGTAACATTGATAGAACATTAAATACACATTTATATACGTTTGCAAGTTTGTACATAGTATTTTACACACATGCAACATCATTTAAGTTTTTAAAAAAAAAGCTTTACATTCATCTAGGTAAACATCGAAAGCTACACTTAGGTAAATAATACTACGATAGAAATCTTTGTGCGAATCTTTGGCTGAGCAAAGTTTATCGAGTAAAAATATTTTCCTTTTTTTATTCAAAATCAATAACAAATAAATATTGGATAATGTCATTAAACTTACACAGATCTAAGTTTTATGTACATAAATTAGCATTATATAGACTTGAAATATATTATAAATGAGATTTACACTTCTATAGACATTAAGCAAATGGCATACATTATCTATTGGATTACATAAAAAATAATTTTTCTACATATATGAATGTCATATTAATTACAGAAGAAAATGAATTATTTCATAAAGATACAAATATAATTTACATTAAAACTGTAGCAATAAGTGGAGAAGAATTCTTCATGCATTAACCCTCTACTAGTTAGGTATAAACTCAATTCACAAAACTAGCGCCCATGACTTAAGACATAAGGATAACTCATGCGAATATTCTGGTTGTAATATGAGCATACACACTGAGCTCCTACAATAGGGATATTATCCACCTGAACGAGTTCAAATCGAATGTTTCTCGAACTAACCAAATTATTTATTGGCATTTGGTTATTTATAGGAGCAAATGTATTTGATGGCTTTTTTATATCAAGTGATTATATTACAAGAAACTTAAACAATCCTTGCGAAATTTATGTCTTGTGTCTCTGCAATTTGCATTGTGGAATTCATAATTGCATATTAATATCATTTATTATTATATTAAAGAATAGGAAAAGGGAAAGAATTTTTCAAAAACACCATAGACAAAAATTCAAATTCGTAATTAAATTCTCATGCCTTAAGACATAAATACAATTCATGCCATTATTTCTGGTCGTAATATGAACATACAAACTGACTCCTACAATAGGGACATCATCCACCTGAACGAGTTCAAATCGGATGTTTCTCGAACTGAGCAAATAATTCACTGGCATTTGGTTATTTCTAGGAGCAAATTACTTTTATGGATTTTTTTTATACCGTGATTATATTACAAGAAACTTAACATCTAGTATTGTATAACTCAATTCAGAAAAGCAGCAGCCACGCCTCATGAGACATAAGTAAACTCATGCCAATATTTCTGGTCGTAATAAGAACATGTAGACTGAGCTCCTACAATAGGGACATTATCCAGCTGAACGAGTTCAAATTGGACAATTTCTCGAGATGAGTAAATTATTCACTGGTATTTGGTAATTTATAGGAGCAAATATATTTGACGGCATTTTTAACAAAAATTCAAATTCGAAATTAAACGTCCATGCCTTAAGACATAGTACAACTCATGTCAATATTTATGGTCATAACATGAACATACAAAATGAACTCATAGGGACATTATCCACCTGAACGAGTTCAAATCGGATGTTTCTGAGCTGAGCAAAATATTCACTGGCATTTGGTTATTTGTAGAAGCAAATGAATTTGATGGCCTTTTTTTAAGCAAGTAACGAAATTTCTAGCTTGTGTTTGTTAGTCTCTGAGATTTGTATTTATGTATTGTGGAAATCATAATCATATATTGATATCGTTTTTTATTATACTCCACTTAGAAAAATTATTATTCGAAAAAGGCATCAGCAAAAATTTAAATTCGAAATTAAACCCCCATGCCTTAAGATATTTCTTAAGGTATGGGCGCTGTATTTATAAGTACAACTCATTCCAATATTTCTGGTCTTAATATGAACATACAAACTGAGCTCTTACAATAGGGACATTTATCCACCTAAGCGAGTTCAAATAGGATGTCTGCTGCTGGGAAATTTTTTTCACTGCCATTTGGTTATTTATAGAAGCAAATTCATTTGATGGCCTTTCTTTATATCAAGTGATTATATTACAATAAACTTAAACAATCATTGCGTGATTTCTGCCTTGTGTTTATATTTCTGTCTTGTGTTTCTCTGCGATTTGTGTGTGTATATATATATATATATATATATATATATATTGTGATTTTCCCATATATTTTAATGATTATTATGCCCATATATCACTTGAAAAGCATGTGTGCATGAAAGCACACATGAAAAGCATGAAAAGTGGCATGAACAAAAATTCAAATTTGAACTTATCTTTTAAATGATATACGTAATAAATCATAAAACTAGTTGGTATGAATTCATACAATAATATTCACAAATGTGAATACTTCAGTAAGAAAAATAGTTAAGTTAACAAATTCATTTTCCTTCTAGTAGAATGGGTATTTTGGATTTAAATATAAAAATAGGTCAAGATATATTGCACTACATAAATATGTTAAATTGACTGTGATTTAGTTTATAAACATTTATAATTACCAAAATCAAAGGCAGTTAAATCCTTCAAATTTATAATATAATATTTCAAATATTAAATAAATGAAATAAAAAATTAGAAACCTAAAATTATATTGATTCTACAATTCATTAAATGCTAAATTCAAATTTTATTGTAAGCAATAATAAAATATGTTAAAATTGTATTAATCACTTAGTTACCTATTAATCTACTAGTTAATATTTGTTCGTGTTGAACCTGTTTATATGTTCTTTGGAATTAATTGCCATATAAAACTTTGGAAGCTTTCCAATAAATTCAAGCTGCAATACTTTCTTATATCATTAATGCATTTTCAGGCAAAATGGCAAAGGGATAAACAAATAATTCTAATAAAATTTTTTGGAAATCATAAAGATACTTGAAAATTGATAATATATATAATTTTGATTCCAGTAAACTTTCAATAACTTTTAAAAAAAAATTTAAAAATATTATGATTATTTTATTCTGCAATAAACCAGCTTTAAAATATTAATTTTTAGAATATAGTAATTTCCATAAATAGAAGTGTATTTAATTTTAAAATTGCATAATAGACTTTTTTAAACTTACGTACATTGTTTTCAAATCACTAAGAAAGCTTTTATTTAGAAAGTAAATTTTTTTTAATTTAATTGTTTATTTAATTGTTTAATTTAATTCAAATTTTAATTTATGTTGAATAACAAATTAAAATGCTTGTGTTTATGTTCACACCAGATATCAAAAGTTAGTTAATACCACTGTATTGGAAAAAAAAATTTGATATATTAAAAACAAATTTCATCAAAAATTAAAAATCCTAAAATATTTTTAATAATTCAGCTACTGTGGTTATATTATTTTCTATTGTATAATATAGAAACTCTTACAACTTAATTTTTATTCTACAATTTTTCAGGGCAGTATGTTATTAAAAAAATGTGGAACCATTACGAAAAGGCTTTTTCTATTATTTATTAATGGCTTGAAAATTGAATATCCTACCACAAAATAAGAATAAAAATGAAAAATTATTTCCAAATTCTTTTGCTGTTTTCTTCACTAACATAATACAAGCGATGAAATAACTGCGATTCTAAAATTATCATACAAATGGCGACAATATAATTAGAAGTTTAAGAAATCTTTCTAAGAACGAGATTAAATTACCCAATTAAAGAACTCCAACACATAAGAAAAGAAAAAACTTTCTCATAAATTTGACATAATTTCCTTCCAAAAAAAGAACTCAGGGTGTGATCTAAAACAACATATTCCATAAAGTGGCCATAATAAAAATTTTATTTATAGTCGCCAATAAAACGCTGTCCGTAGTAAAACAATTTTATATAATTATGATAAGAATTGTGTTAGTAAAAATCAATAGTTAGCGAAATTATGGTAATTTTATATGCTTTAATGTTTTGCCTTACTTGATAAATCAAAAATCCTGTACACAGTTTTTATGATAAATTTTGCTTCTAACATTTCTATTACATTTTCTTCAGGAATATAACATTTTAATAATCAACAAATTTAATATTTTATAGTAAGTTGTATAAAATAAATAGATTTAAATATATATTTAAAATTATTCCTTCTTATTTCTTTTATTATTGTAAATAATGTAATAACTTCAATCTTCTTTTTTTTTGCTATATCTCATAGGATAAAAGTAAACTGAATACATGTAAAAATAATGCATAATTGTTAATTATAACAATTTAAATAAAGTAGGCAATCAAATAAAATATATACAGAACAGTACAGAATATATATATATATATTAGATGTGGAAAATTTTTAAAAAACCAGTTTTATAATTGGGGAAATATCTCTAATCGAAATATTTGTTATTATACAGTATTTTAATGTTATGCATGGTAAAATAAGTATTTATATTAAAAGTAATATGCTTAAAAATAAATTTTATCTAAATGGCAAACAAGTTCATATATGGATTAATATATCTTTTATAAATATATAATAATTTCTTATCTTTTTATTAAACAATTTTTCTGTTATCTGGAAAATGCAAGAAGTTTCATTAACTAATATAAAGTTAACCAGCTGCATTTGAATGCCAATATAAATTTCGTGAACATAAAAAAAAAATATATCTGCACGTTTTACAATCAGGAAATCATTTAGGAAAAAAAAAAAAAATAAAATTATTCAGGAGCAGCTTATTATGAGTTATATTAGGAAAGAGCAGATAATTTCTTTTTTTTTTTGCTTCATAAATTCAGACATCATTACAGCAATTAGATTTCAAAATGTAAAGACATCTAACTTTTATGCCTTATACTATCATATTTGTGTTTGATCAGGCTCTCTTAGCTAGATATAATACATAGATATATTAAGCAAAAAGCAACATTCATTATTTCAAACATACTTTCTGAATATACATAAAAAAATTATCTAATACTGAAATCTGAAATCATTTGTATAATTATGTTGTTAAAAAGTATTGCGTTATTTATAAATAATAAATAGCATACATTCTAAAATTTTTCTATTTTGCTTGTGTTTAAATTAGTGCCTTGGATGAAGGTTAATATATTAAATTTCACTTAAAAACAAACCTATTAAATATATAAGAATATTGTTAATAATAATTGAAATCATCGCTTGCATTTTGAAATATCATTTATGATCCTATTCGGAACAAAAAAAAAAGTATATTTTAATTTATTATTCTTATGTTTATTTATAGTTTTATGTTCAAAAAATATTTATTATTTGATTGGATATTTTACAAAAAATATTTCAGTTATTCTTGAAAGTTTTCTTGTTGGCTCTGTTCCCACTGTTATAATAAACTTACTGATTTACCTGAAAATATTATTTTTTTTATGTGTGATTGTGAGAAAAAAAAAAAAAGATATATATAGAGAGAGCTAGATAACTAAGCGTTCATAATGGGGCATATTTTTTATAAAGACAGGTAATAAATAAACAAATGAAGACAAAAAACATCACAAAATGCATGATTGTTACTAGTCTTTGTTAGTATATTCACACACGTATAACATCTACATATAGAACATAAACACTAAATAATTTGATTTTATCAGCTTGAAATTGCACCTTCAAAAGTCATACACAAATTAATATTACTAATTTCTTCTTTATTTCCTGACATATAATTGCAATCATATGTAAATAAAAGTATAAACATAATCATTTCACCTTTTTGCATTCTTTTGAATACAAATAAAAAAGGCTTTCGAATGAATATTTGCTTAATATTAAAAAAAAAAAAAAAAAAAATCTTTGTGTAAAATCTTTTATAATTAAAATTATTTTGAATAATTAATTACAAAAGAAAGCTTTATTTCTGAAGCATTATAATGTAATTTGTGTCCAATGTTTTATCTTTATTGATACATTTGAAGGAAAAAACTGTCTCCAGTTATGTATAAAATATGATTTAACAAAAAATATAAATATATCTTCAAATATATCTAAAATGTCATATAAGTAAAAACATCGTGGCATATTATTTTTAGAACAAAGTTTTTTAACCTCTAAGCAGGCAAAGGTTGGCTTAGTTTGTCCCTCTACGGTCATTCTTTTGCACACTTTAGGCTAATTAGACCGGCATCTACTGTTTAGAAACAGGGAGTTCTAATCATTGAAATAACTGTAAAAATAATAAAATCGATGTATTTTTTTTTTCCATTTAATTATTGTTCCTGGAAATTAACATAGTGAATACTGAAAAATCTTAATAATTTCAGGAATTTTACAAGTGCATTAAAGCTGTGGATTAGATAGTATTATCAAATTAACATTATCAAAGTAACCTTTGTAGCCAGTTTCTGTAACAGCTCACGCATTTACTTTACGGGCGTTAGCAATATGGGGTCAATGCGAATTCAAATTTAAAAGATAAATATCTTCCCGTCTAAATAACATGTTTATTTTGCTGATAAGCATCGTCAAACTAAAATTTTTCTTTTTGCCCAAAAAAGAATATAGAATGTAATTGAAAAGATTTGATTTGTTATATAAAAAAGGCATATGATTTGTAACATTTGAAAGAGATAATTTCATCTTTTTCTTATTATTTACAGTAGTTTGTGGCACGACTGATATGAAGTCTGTTTTCCATTTCATGGCATATTCTTTGGAAAACAAAAACTGCACCAATAAGGGTAATGTATTTTTGATTAATTTTCTGGAATCTTAAATCTGTCGTTTAGTCTCTTAAAAGTACTATATGATAAAATTAAACTGTGATTTCAAAATAAGCCATAAAAGTGGTACTTAACTAGATAAGCTGTATTAAGGCTTGTTAAACTATCTTCCTGCTATGATGACAAAAAAATGTATGTTTAAAAAAAAGAAGCATTTGGGCATCACGTATTATATTTGCAGAGCTAAATTAATGTAAAAAAGAGTGAAATATTCAAATGGCTTAAGATATTTAATCATAAATACCATATTTCTTATTGATATAAACCATAATACAAAAAAGCAAGGCATGCATTGGAAGATAGCTTTATATCATCTAGACCACTAAAAAATGGATTCATAAAACTATAGTAAATAAGGTAGAGAAATTAAAACATTAGCTTTGAAATGTTACATACCCTATAGGTCCTTTTGTGAATTGTTAAAATTGGTAAAATGTTTCAATTTTTTTTTACTTGCCTATATCTATTGTAAATTAAATATATGAGAGGAAATAAGATGCCAGAAACATGAAAGCACATATTTACAGATAGGATTTGATTTTGAAATAAACCCTCCATTTCATACAAAAATTAAAGGTTATTAATGAAAATAAATAAGAGTAATAATTACAGCTCGATTATTATAAATATTTTCATTATTGTAAAGTCAAAGCTGAAAGCAACATGGACAAATATTTTTTCTATTTCTATACTACTTGAATGAAATACAAAATTATTGTAGCAGCAATAGAACACCATTGTTTTTGGTATATTTTTTTATATCGAGAAAACAACCAATTCATTTGTTGTTCTGAAAGATCTAATCTAACAGTAATCAAACTAGTTTCAAACTTAGAAGTTTTTGTTGTTCTTTAAATGTTTTGCTGGATCAGCATAATTTCATCTAATTAAAATACTTGCTGAGTTTCAAATACGAAAATTGGCAAGAAATAAATTTCTACATAAGACCTATTGTCTTTTTACAGAGATATATAGTTGCAATGCACCAAATATTTCTGCAAAAGAATGTTTGAATACTCTGACTTAGCTGTGGTTTGCACTGTGTCATCTTGTACAAGGCATCTCAGTCTGGAGACGCAAGCGTTTGAATAAGTCTCGAATAAGTTATCGAAATATTCATTTCCGAAATGTGATTGTTTTTAGGAATATGAATGGTCAATAAATGATGTCATATACATATTTCTTTCTGAAACCATTGTCACAGAAGGTATAAATTCAATTTAAAGGTATAGATAAGGATTTGGATATTGGTCGTTATTATATCTTCCAACAAGATATTTGTAAAGATATTGGCATCTCTTAGTTCAAAAATCTTGTTTAGAGCTAAGAGATTGTTTTTCTTTCAAGAAACTCTTGTCTTTAATAAATCTCTTTGTTTCGAACATGTATATTGAAAATGCTTCGGCTTACGATTTTCTCAACGTTGCAAAGTTGATCTTAACAAGAAAAAATATTGAAACTGAAATAATATATTTAAATTTCAATAGCAACCAACATATATCTATATATCACAACAATGATATCAATGATATATTAACATATATCATTTCGTCTATAAAAAGTCATTTGTCGATTTTAATTTCTTTCCAGAACATATCGCATCTCTGGGGTACAGCATAGCGTGAAGATTTCAACACACATATATTTTATTTTTCATGGCACATAAAGCTCAGTACCTGAGCCATCGCAGGGACACGACGGTTAGAACTGACACTGTCTGGTTGAAACAAGACTTATGGCAAACTCTATCTAGAACTCGGGCTCGCTTGTCACAGAGCAACGTCACTGTAACACTGGCCACAGTAGCACCTCTCTTGTCATAACCGAGCCACTGAGTTGCCATGCTGCGATCGCCTCTTCACAGACCGTGGGCTGCGCCTAGTCCTGTAGTAAGGCCCACCATTGTGACCCCTGTAGTTGAACTCGGACATCTCAATGACCATTTGGGTGGGGCCCCCCGGTTCTCCATTTGCTGCAGGATGGTGCTGCTATAGGATGTCTCTCGGACATACCATTGCAGACTCGATCCCTGTTGAACTCCTTCTTGCGGTACACTATCTCGATGAAGCCTTTCCGGACCCGGACATTGAAGTAGCCGTAGAAGACTGGGTTGAGGGCGCTGTTGAGCAAAGCGAAGGTTTCCGCACCTATTATGACACTTTTGGGGACCTTGACAGAGTAGTTACTGGAAAGAAAAAAAAAAGATTTTTTTGAAGATTTTGAGAAAGACTAACAATTTTATGATATACAATCTAAAGAGAGTTAAAACAAATCTATTCTTAAATATAGGTTATTCCATATCTCTGTTAATGTCAAGGAAGATGGCATTTTAATCGGGTTATGCTATGTAAATCAACATTTCTTTACTTTCCCAATATGCCTCCTGAAATCCAAACATCTGTCTGGGTCAAATTATATTTAAGATCTCAAGAAAGTATTTTGCGTATAAACCATTATTTTAGATTTAAAAATTGTATACTAAGTTAAAGATTAATCTTTTTAATGAAAATATTAACCCTATAATAGATCAATGAAAACATTATTTTAAAGATTAATTACACCTTATGCATTCTGAGACTTTAAATCCTAGATTAAAAATAAATGAATAGTTTAAAAAACCTAAAAAACTTTAGAGTTAATCAAACTAAAAAGTAAAAAATAATTGTTAACATAAGAATAAAAAGGACTGAAGGTCAAATTATAGAATAATTATTTTAAAATGTCATACAAAGAACAATATACACCATTATTTCCAGATTAAAAAGCATGAATATATATTTAAATGAAGTTAAAGATAAATATTTTTAATGAAAATATTAACCTAATAGATAAATTTACTGAAAATTCTACAGGGCTTAAATTGCTCTTCAAAAAAAAAAATCTCTAATCCTGGTGAAATCATGATCTAGATTAATTACAAAATATGCCTCTTGAGATTCAAACCTTTGTGAAAATCGGTCAGTCAAATTATAGAATATTTATTTAAATGCCTGTAAATGTCTCAGCTTAAATATTTTGCGTATACTGTATTATTTCTAGATTAAAAAATATATATACGAAGTTAAAGATTGATATTTTTAATGAAAATATTAATCCTATAATATTTCAATGAAAATAGTATTGTAGAAAAATCTAGAATAATTACACAATATGCCTCCTGAGATCCAAACTTCCGGGAAGGTCAAATTATAGAATAATAATTTAAGGTCTCAGGAAAGTATTTTTTTATACACCATTATTACTTTTACACTTATTTGAGTTCCATAATCATTGTAAAAGTTTCATCATTGTTTTTGTTCTTGATTTTCTGATTACAGTTGGGTAAAAAACTGAAGATGAAACTTTTCTTTCTTTGTAATTTAGCATATTTTTATGCAAAAACAGAATTCTTTCATGTCGAGAGAAAAAAAACTGGATTTTTATTGAATCCCAATATTTCAATTTATCGTCGTGTATTCTTTTACGTTTTCTTAAGATATCATATACGATATTGTTTTTTTTTCTTTCATTTATACTATCCCAGATAAATTTCAAATTAAACATATTTAAATTTATCCACATGTAAAAGAAGATTAAGAATTTGCGTGTTATTTTGTGTGTTAATTTGTAATTGCTGCACAAATTATTGCACCGTTCCAAAGAAAAAAAATAAGAATATCTGTAGCAATGTATATATATAAATTACTAAATCTGAGATTATGATTTTCATCATAATTTTTCTGAAATAAAAATTATTTATAATCCTTTCAAATTTATATATTCCTGGAATTTTGGTATTAAAATTTAGTAAATATGCTCATTTATGTAATCTTTATAAGATATAAAAAATAACTAAAAGAGAAACGAACAGACAATTTTATCCAATTAAAATGTTTATTTAGGAAATATCTCACGGGATTGATGATTTTGTAGTGAACTTTTTCAGAAAAGTAATCACAACTTAAAACGTATAAGCTTTATAGTTACAAATTGAAAAATGGTGAAGCTTAGTGAAAATTTCAGTTTTTAAATAATTAATTTAAATTGTTTACATATTTGTATTGAATTCCTAAGAGACTGTGGACAATAAACACCGAAATTATGTTTATTCTTAGAGAATTTAAATGATTCTGATTGTTTCTTTCGTCGTACATTATTAATCCAGTTATTTCTCGTTTTGACAAGAGATTCCGCAAGGAATTGCAAATGCCAAATTATTAACACAAGTTTATGAAAAAATATCTCGCATTTTCATGTGTTTCAATCTTAAAAATAGTGTTAATATGAATGAGCGGATAAAATACTTATGCTGGTGGTTTTACATTAGGATTAAGTTAAAATGCATTATACATTTTAATTCTATAATATTATTGTACTATAAAAGTTTAATAAAATATTATACAGTTTTTCAATAAATGGGACGGCAAACACAAAAGTGTTTGAATAGATATGAAGATAAACAAAAACTAAAATGAACTTTGCTCAAACATCCAATTAGTTGTTAAAAAAATCACAAAAATATTTATGTAGGTTGTGACGTTACGTGGGACGATAAAAGTATAATGTATTAACAAGACATAGAGTTATTTGACGACCTGATTTCTTTTGGATTTAACTTTTTCCTTTGGTAAACAGTACATTGCTGGTAAGAGTAATGCGCAAACAGTTCTTACAGAAATTATTAAAAGTGACAGTTACAGAACCTATAAAAAGTTTAAAAATTATGGTTGCGCTCTAAGAAAATTGGTGTGTTATTTACGTCTGCGTTTCGATATTTTTTTATATAACCAAATGACTGCCATTCATATATACAGTGTGATCTCAGAAAAAGAACACAGATGAGAGAATAATATGAAAACAGTTCTTACATATATTGTTAAAAGGGGAGGTACAGAATTCTGCACAACCTACTACAAAGTAAAATCAGATTTTGGATGGGCTCGAAAAACATTTGATCTGTTAATGATGTCTGCCACAACGAAACCTGTCTGTGTTTCGAGATTTTCTTATTTATCCAAATGACTGCCATTCATATATTTAATGTGATACCAGAGGAAGAAGTTCAATAAAAGGGGCCACAGTGTCTACTTCACTTAATTAATTTTATAGTATTGAGAGAAGCAAATTACGCTCACTCAAATCCTATTAAGTATCTTCACACTATTTTCCATGGGTAAAACATCAATTTAAGGTGCTTTCAACAGATGAACAGCATATGCAATCTTCATATAAGACGTAATTAATAACGCGGAAGAGTAGTATAAGATAGATCAACTAAAGCAACAATCTCAAAACAAAATATGCAAGAAATTAAATTTAAATGGATTACAATGTGTTTAAGAGATCACTATAATAATATAATTGGTCACTCTTAAATCATTATTATTGCCTAATACACTTTAGATCACTGTTATGTATTCATTTTAGTAACTAGAAATAACTAATTAAAGATTAAGATATCAATTTAACATGCTAACAAACTTTGGGGTTCATATTTAACAATCTGTTGTGCAACCACAACGTTTTCCTATTACCCGTTTTAAATTGGCCACTTATACCAGTTGTAAAAATGATTTAATTCCAATTCACATTTGTCCTGATGCTCTTCCTGAAGGAACACGACTTCCCACTCCCTAGGTGACGCTCACTCCCTTTGGGTTACACATTGCGTATGCGTATCATTTGTCGTTTGGTGGAGGGTATAACAAGGTCACGCGGACTATATCTCCCGACTTGATCTGCGGGAGCCTCTTCATGAATTGATAGCAAGGACGTGTCATGGACGAGGTCAGGCATCTCTGTCCTATTGTTCGGCACGTTTCCGATGTCAGGGCGTAGCTGAATTGGCTATTAATGGTTGAATTTATTTGAGCTATTGTGTGCAGTACACTACGCGTGTGCAACACTAGTGTCTCTGGAGAGTTGGTGCCCCCACTGTTTCGGGAAGGTTCACTTTTTCGAATTCTGCTAAAAACTTTTTTGTACTTTAGAACTATTAGTTTATGGAAAAAAGATATGAAAGTTCATAAACAATGTTGTCAATACGCTGAATTCAGAAGAGGAATTTCGTAGAAATAAACAGAGAAGTAATTTCTCAGTATGAAGTTTACTTTACTCAACCAACCACTCATACAGTTTGCAGACATTAATGCTAAGAACTTTTAAGGTAAGAAAGGAGAGCATGAGTATATCCAACAAGAACTCACTACGCCTTAAACATTTCCACCATCTATGTCTCGCTCAGACAATTAAATGGGTTAAAAATATGAGAAAATAATCTCTTTCAGATGTCTCATGGGATGCTATACATGGATTTCATGAGAGGTATGCAAATGAAGAGAAAGTGGGGCTGACCTGAATATCCTGATGTTGTGCACGATAAAGTAGGGTGTCCAGCAGATGATGAAGCTGGCGATGATGCAGACGGTGAGCTTGAGCGTCTTGATCTTGGCTCTGGGGATGGTCGAAGCGGCATTGAAGGACCTCCCTCAGGCGGATGGTGGAGTGGGGTCCCTCAGTACCCCCGCCCCCGCCCTGTTCTCCTGGCCGGCCGCCCACACGGTCTTCAGCACGTTGATGTAGCAGTAGCTGATGCAGCCCGCCGGGATGATGAGGATGTAGAAGGTGAGCCACATGAAGTACACCTTGCGCTGCCACGCGGACGTGTACCCCCGGCTCACGCACTCGTACCGGATGCGGCCCGTCTCGGTGATGCCGTTCTCCTTCTAGCAAAATAAAGAAGTCAGGGTTATTATATGGTGCATGGATCATAAGCGTATCATTAGTCAATTTAAGCGGTACAATTTTCAATTACTTGTTAAGTTGTTTGAGTATAAAATTTCGATTCTGATGGTGTCAAAAATGGAAAGGATGTCAAATGATAATGTCAGGTTTTTTTTGTCACTTACTTGTATTACTTGGTATTTTATAATAAAATGTATTCAGTCAGTCACCATGGAACCCCTTTTTTGATTAATAATATTTTTTTTGTTCTAATGCAGCTGGCAAACACTTAGACAATTGTCTTGGATGCCTTAAGGCAAGCGCTGCACAGAAGTTATTCACTTAGCACTACCCAGGAGGTGCGTGTTGCTTGAAGATAAGCTACGGACGCGTAATAACAATACCTCTGCAACGCTCTACGATCCTGTTAGATCGGAATTTACGTTTTAAAGTGGATTCCAAATCACTACAAACATCCATGATCCATGGCACCGCCGAGACACGAACCCGAAACATGTGATACCGAGCACTAGAGCGCTGGCCACTCGGACATTCAGGCCCCTGATTAATAATATACAGGGTGGATTAAAATTTATGATCTTAATTCAAATGAGTAATGGATGACATCTAAACAAGCAGTTTGTTTATACAATACATGGTTGTAACGCACGCTTTTAATCTTTAGTAAGTAGCAGTTACTGTCTAATGAAGCAAGAAAACCATAAACGGCAGAGAATATCATACATTTCTTCTTCTTCATTGGCCCAACAGCTCCATCGTGAGTCAAGACCATCTACATATTAGCAGATTTTCGAGACAGAATATATCCTTTTCGGGGTAGGGATATCCACCTTACTACGTCCAACTATCTGAATTCATATTAGACCACGACCTACGTTTAAAGTTGATTTCGAACCTCTACAAATATCCCTGTCACCGCCAAGACACGTACCCGAAGCCCGTGGCATAGATTTCCAGGGTGCTAGTCATTCGGCCATCAAGCACCATTATACATTTTATTGATTCAAATTATAATATTTATGGAAAAAATGACAAAAACTGCTCAAAAGACCAACCACCAGTAAAGAGTGGCACACACTTCCAAAAAAAAAAGAATTTCCTTGGAGATCAGTGTCTGCAACAACAATTTCGTCAACAAGGTATTCGTCGAAGTTTATGGGTCGTAAAATATCCATTTATTCATGACCTTTAGAAAAACGTGAATAAAAGAAAAAGTGTTCAATGTTAGTGCACATGTTGTTAGAAAACCCTTCCAGTACTACCTTAGTGTAATCATAAACATTCTTGGCCCCTGTAGCATACATTAAAGGTATGTCCACCGTTTCCTGATTTGTATAAATGGCCATCATTTCCGGTGTTTAAGTTAGAGATGAGGGTGTAGGGCAAATCAACCGTTTTATGTGTTTAAAGATAGCACAACATAACGACTCACTGCTTGTGTTACGCCCATGGTTTCATTGCAAAATGGAAATTGTAAAAAGAAAAAAAAAATCAATGAAACTGAGCGTAAATCTAAATTATTAAATTTAATGTAATATATTTTGTAAACATAAATATATTACTTGAAATTTTAATAATTTAGATTTGCGCTCAGTTTTATTGATTTTTTTTTTTTTGAAGTTATTCTAGAAAAACTTCTAGAATAACATATTTGAGTATTGACAAAAATGTGAAAAAAAAAAGAAATCAAAGGATTTATTGGTACAAAAAAATTACCTACAAAAATCTCTTGTTTAAAACAAATACATTTAAAAAAAAAAATCAGTAATGGATGTGTATTAATACTAACTAAAGCAATTTATAAGGTAACTTCGTATTTTCCAAGATCCTTTGTTTCATAAAAATAAGTAACAGCATCAAAAATATAAATTTTTTTGATATTGCAATTAAAAACATAAAAATAATGATATTTGCTTTCTTCTGAATAGATAAAACTGATTCATACAGAAAAGAAGAATAAAAAAAAAAAGCAGGTGCAAAACTGTATTCCTTGGCAATATTTTTCAGCTGCAGCTGAAAACTGGCCAACACTTTTTATTCGATTTTTTTCAAAACCAATTAGTATAACATTACAACAGAAATATTTCTCTTAATTTATGCATTTGATGTACATTATATCAGAATATGAATAAATACAAAAATCTTAATGAAGTTGTGCTAATATTATCAACGTAGAGATCAATAATATTTTATAATATACAAAATATATTTTTTCAACGATTTCTTTAAATACAACAGCAAATTAAAAAATATCGTTTTATGTATTTATTAAAATTCATAAACAATTTCCATGTATTAAAAAAATATATTTGATATATTCATAAATAACAAACGCAACTTATGGATTAATTTATTTTTCAAAATATATCTCTGAAAGTGTTTGCCTTTTACATTGTAAATTTTAATGGAAATATTGCCTTCTGATGAAGATTAATGGGAATATAGTAGAAGAAATATGAGAAAAGAACTCCATTATTTATTTTGGTGATATTTCAGTATTGTTACATATTTATGCAAAGAAAACTTTCAAATTTTTTAAAGTAAAATATAGTTAATTCTCCTTTATTTTTTGTAACTGCTTTTAAATATGTTATATGGCGTAACATCATTCTTACAAATACAAATTCATAATGTTAAATCAAAAATCTTGCTTTCTATTTGAAGTGAAATAATCTTTTATGTCATATGATTGAAACGCTTTGATGTAATCATATAAAAGATTTTTGTAAAGCACATGAAATAAAAGGAAGAATTATTGCTTAAAACTTATTCTATTTGTTTATGTTTAATGTCTGCTTCACATCACTAAGATCAAATGGCATTAATATTTAAAACTTCAAAAGTATTATTGGTATAAAAAGAATTAAAAAGCAATATACTATCAAGTGGCATTAATATTAAAATACAAATTTACAAATATAAATACGAAGTTACTATATGAAGTGCAAATCCATTAGGGCATGACAAATTTGTCAAAGATAGAGTGCATCCAAAATGAATGAAAGGAATTTGGTTATACTGAAGATTGATTGTCAAGCCAAGTTTTGCAAAGTGCAAAAATAACGTGACGCTTTTGTAATATTGTTCTTCCTATGTCATTCTTTGATGTTTCTTCAAATATTCATTTGTAGTTTTGAATGAAACGGAAAATATATTCTGTAACCTGTCTGGTAACCATGACAACATTTCATTTCCCCAATTTGTATTTACTGTAGCGTAAGATTTAGAAGTACTTGTGTTTCTCTCTATGTTATAATAAATTTATTTTTCATAAATTCTTTATTTAAAACTAAAAGACAGATTATGAGCTTCTTAAGAGGCCTTACGTATCCATAAATCAATGACAAACTATGCAAAAAAAAAAATGCAACAACCTTGCACTCATTTTTTTTTTTTGTGAGCTATAGATGGATTTCTTTACGATTGAATACTACGATATTGAAACGTTTTAATTTTGCTTATAAATTTTATTATATTAGATAATATAAATCTGAAATATATTATTAGCGCCACTATGTGTGAAGTTTAACAAAGTTAGTGTATTTTGGGGCTTCATGGGTGATGATGGGCACTCATAATTCAAAAACCCATGATATGTCCATGACATAACATAATTATTTTTTTTTCCTTCTCGATTTCTTTTAGTCATGATATGTCCAAAGATTTTAAACATGGAATTAATAAATATAGTTTTTAATTTAATTTATAGTTGGATCATTATGGCCGCGGTGACTATCGTTCTGGCACTCGGTGCTACAGGTTTTGGATTCGAGTCCTGGTAATTTGTAGTGGTTCGAAATACACTTTAAACCGTACGTCCCCGTATAATATGATTGTAGAACTTTGAGTTAAGGCCAGACATCACGAGTCCGTAAAAAGGAAATATCTGTCTCGTAATCTGCCAACAGGCAGACGATCTTGGCCCAGTATGGGACTGTTGCACCAATGAAGAAGAAGAAGTATATGTTTGCTTCAGTTAAAAGTTTATTTCTGATAATTAGGTTTTTATGGATCAGTGTTTTTAAATTAAAAAACGTTTACAAAAAAATTTCTATTATAATGTACATGAATCGATTCATTTTATTCTAGATTTTCTTTACCAGTATACATTTTTATAAAATTTAAGGATAATAAAATCTAACCATTAATAACACATTTTTTTTTTTTTTGTCCTTTGCGTAACTTGAATAAACAGGTGTCATTTATTACATCACCTTAGCAACTGTCATTATAGACATTTTGAATAAATAATTTTGAGCATTTTCATGGAGTGAGAAGTGAATTCATAAGAGAAGTAACAAAGAAACATATTTAATTGCTCAAAGGACATTTGCGTGTCTACACAAAATTTCATGCTTTGATGGAAAAGGCATGGCGTGAAATTGGCTATCATTGGAATCATTGTCAGCTGGATTTTCAGATTTTATGTGTTCCTTCTTAGCAGTGATACGCCTTTGAAGTACATAAGTTCATACTATAGTAAATACGGCAGATGGTATTTACTATAGTAAGACTAGATTCTTTGAGATACAACAAACTTCTGTTCTGTAGAATGTCTGATGCCTTAATTAAGTAATATAAAAGTATAATTTTATAAACATTTTATTTAAAGAATAAAATTAAAACCAATACTATCATTTAACTTTAATAACTAATTTACAAATACGTCTGTTGATAAGACCAATATAGCTTCAATTGAATTTCTCTATTATAGACAATATTTTTGATGTTTTCCAATCCTGCACTTTAATTACTCAGTTAAATATCAGTATATTTTTAAATAAAATGTTAACTAAATTTCTTGTTCTTCATTGGCGCAGCAACTTTAATGGTGGGGCAAGGCCATCTGACTACTTGCAGATGTTAATAAATTTTAAGAAAATAAAATCATTACGAATTCGTCTGTCTCCATTTGTTTAATTTTAAAATGTTTCAAGAATAAATATATATACGGTTTATATTTATTAAATATTGCAGTATAGAATCTAAAATTTCTGAATATCGAGACCAAATATTAATGTTTCATATATCTAGTAAATTTAAAAAGTATGACGTACGATAAAAATTAATAAAATCAATAAACATTACAACTTTACAAACTTATCTTTTTCTTTCTTTCTTAATATACAGAAAAAAAATTGACAATGTTTGGACTGATGGATTACTATATAAATTCAACTTTTCTCCTCACTTGATTCAACTTATTCGTTCCTATCTTACTCATAGAACTTTTACTGCTAAAGTAAACAAAACTCGCACTTCTATTAAAAATATTATGGTTGGTACTCCATAAGCTAGTAAACTTTTCACTTCTTTTCTCTATTTTTATTGCTTACATCCCAACTAATACTAAGTTCTTAACTGCTATCTACGCTGATGATATTGCAGTCCTTTGCAAAAATAAAAACACTAAATTTTTAGCTATCACCCTTACTATTCACCTTAAAGTTCTCAATAACTGGTTCAATAAATGTAAAATTTCTTTAAATGTAAATGAGACTGAAACTATTATCATCTCTATTGGAAATAAACTTAAAACCCTGCGTTAAAGATCAACAATAATATTATCCCTTGGAATAGTCAAATTAAATATTTAGCAGTTATTCTGGATCAGCATTTAACTTGGAAACAACATTTTCTGTACACTAAAACTAAATTTCGTATTGCCTTCAGAAAATTCTACCATGTCCATGACAAGATTCTTTTTTTATATTGCTATGCTTCTCCCAATTCTCACGTACCTGGCCCAGTCTGGTGCTATGCAACTAAATCTAACTTAAAAATGCTTGAAACTTTACAAAATATCACTATATCACTAAAAAATCACAAAAAAAATAAGCTTATTATAACAAATTTACTTTTTACAAATAATTTAAATATATAAATCTAGTTTTATTAACTATATAAAAATGTAGTTAAGATTTTTGTAACTTTTTAAAGATTTTTCATTGGAATTATATATAAACTAAACTGGCGAAATCGTATTTTCAAATAAACGTCATTAAATTTAAGTGACATAAAATTCAACTCTGTTCCAGAAGTAAATTGTGACTTTTGTTCCTTGTTAATCCTTCAACCAGTTGATTAATCTATAAAACATAAGTTACGTTAAAAATAGTCATCCATTTTCCACTATTCTACATTCAAGATTTTTAGTGTTTTTTTGTTCTGTTAAATGTTCTTTTTTTGGAGCCGAACAAAGTTGCAAAAGTATCGGAAAAGAGAACCCATTGATGAAGTGGCTTTATTCAGACTTTTCTTACAGTTACAGTTAGTCTCTTTTAGCTCTACCTTTCATACGTAAAAAGAAAATGGAAGGAAAAGAGATGACGATCTCCGCAAAAGTAAATCTTCGAACGGTCGAGGAAAAGATCTTGACCAATCATTTATCATCTGAGGCTCACCGATTGATAAATATATTTCGCCAACCGATAGCTTTCTGTCAGGTATAGTTGGTAGCGAATGGCAGCAGTATAAATTCTCGAGAATAACGTCTCCATTCTGTTTAAAAATTCTAAGCCAAGATTCTTTTCGAGATATTTATCTTAAATAAAATATGGCTGTGCGTTTATTTATTATTTTAAAATCTGTCAATGTAATTCTTTTTAAAAGCAATATTATGTTTATTATTTAAATTAAAATGTATTATATTTTATAATACGTTAGAAGAATTCGTTATTTTCGAAGAAATAAACCTTATTCGGATATAAAACTCCTTATTAGACCTGGCTCTGAAACTTTGATTTTTGGCAAGATCCGATGAGGCCTCTTTGGGTATATTTGAACGGAATATTTTAAGGACTATTCTTGGAGGTGTTAAGGAAAGTGAATGTTGAAGAATACGGTACAATGCAGTAATTTATAAATGCTATAAAGACCTAGATATTATAAAGTTTATTAAGATGAATAGATTAAACTGGGCTGCTCATGTATTTAGAATAAATGATTTAAACCTTGTAAAAAGGCTCAGTTTGGCAAAACCTCAGTATCAAAGAGGAAGGGGATGACACAGGTTGCGATGGATAGACGCAGTTGATAAGGATTTTTTGCTGTACTAGGGGGTAAAGAATTGGAGGACCCTTGTCACCCAGAGGGATGCATGGAATTCACTTCAAAAGAATGCCTTGCCCACTTTAGGTTGTCGTGCAATGGAATGATGACGAGAATATAAAATAAAATTTAAATAATTTTTTTCATAAACACAAAATATTTCTAATAAAAACTAAATTCCCTTTACAAATTTCAATTAAATCATTGAACTAAAATGAAAAGAATAATGATAGCCTTTAATTATATGAGCTGCCATATATTGATTTCAATAAAATATGGCTGTTTTATACTATGAGTAAAAAAATGAATTTATACTCACTTAATTATGAAAATAATCATTAAATTCATAATTACAGCAATTTATTACCTAAAAAAATCCACGATTATGCATGGTCAAATACTTCAAAAATGTTTGTCGATATTCTATGCATGTTAACTGTAGTAAAAAATAAAAGTATCGATTTTACACTTCGAAATGTTCATAAAGAATTCTGCAAAAAAATTCATTCCATTTTCCCCACCACTTTGAATGATGTGAAAAATGATTACCAAAGAGTTAAGTACTTTTTGCGTGAGTTTTTTTCCCCTTTGTCCCTTTTTTGTCAGATTATGAAATGCTGTTTATTTTCAATCCGTCATCAACGTAAATGGAATTCTTTTAGAATTTTCTCAAATACTTCGGTAGGGTAACAATATCTTAAAACTTACTTGTGTAATAGGTTTTTTTGCAATGAAATCTTCCGATTGTTTTTAAAGAATTTCATTCTAAATAAAAATTGAAAATGGTTTATTTTTTTAGAAAATTAATACAATGTATAACCTTTTGCAAAGAAAATTATTTTGAAGCACTTTTATAGGGAAAATTATCTAATATTTTCCCTATAACAAATTATTTTAGATTATCCTATTAAAGATTATAACTATTATTTTCCTATTAAAGATTTTAATTTGTATATATTGGGAAACTATAATCTTATATAAATTATATGACAAAAAATATATAATAATTCGTGCATATTGAAAAATCAGTTTATTCCTAAATAGCCAATGAAGTACACTGAAAATAATCCGGGTTTATTTAAATCTTTCAAATAAATCTTATAAAAAAAAAGATTAAAATTTATTGGAAATCAAAATTGTAACTAATTTTTAATGATGTACTTCAAAAAAATACAGTATAAAAATTTTTATCTTTCACTTTTCAGAATAAAGAGAAAAAAAAAAAATGTGTAACCAAATTAAGATTAGTAGTAAATTAGATACTTCTTACAAAAACATTTATGCAGTTTTGAAAGAGTAGTTAAAAATTAAATGAGTTCATGAATTTTCATTTGAAAAACAAAAATTTTCATTTTCCCTTGAAAGAAAATTATAAAATTAATTATGTGCAAATATGTAGACATTTGAAAGGAAAAAAAAAAAGTGCTACAAAAAACACATAATCATGTTGAACCAGTTTGATAAATAAAGAAAATGAAAAAAATATTTTATGAATATTAACAATATCCTAATTTTGATTATTATTAGAAAGATGATGTGCTGTACTTGTTAATTTTTTTAAATTTATGATACGATAATTAACTTTTACTTTGTTCCTTATTGTGTCAAGTGTTTAATCTGAAAATGTTTAGCATCTAGTTAGTGTTCCAGAGAGTAATTCATTTTTTAGAATAATAAAGAATGATAGTAAAATTAAAATTCAACATTTCAATATTATTTTTCATTAGACGCGATCGTTTTCATAAAGTAATAGTATCATAAGTAGTTATAATAAAATACAGAACAAATATTTTCCATTGCTTTAAAACTGATTTTTTTAACATAGTAAACAATTTTAAATAAGTTACTCATATTAATAACGTGAGAAAAATTATAATTATGAAATTTAATAGTGCCATGATAAAGTCGTTAGACATTGATTTGTAGTGTAACACAAAAATAGTTTTCTGTTTATACTTTTAAAGTTGTTTAAATGAACAAACAGCACTAAAATATTACGTTTAACACTTGTTTTATTAAATGAAAATTATTATGTCTGTTTACATTTAAAACATGTTTGTGCATCCTATTATAATGATAGATCCATAATAACTGCGTTAATAAATTCATATCATACTGAGTTACCCAAAACTGTGAGTCAAATATAAGATTCGTTTGACTTTGAACGTCACTGGCTTAAATTAAGCAAATTTCCACCAGGTGTATCCGTTATAAATTGCAATTAGCACTGAGTGAATGCGGAATTCTTCTTTTCACCAGGATTGCCTAGCTTAAAAAATATTTTAAAACTAACACGAAATTCCGTTGCAGGAAAAAGCATCACAAAACTTCGGTATACGCATTTACTATACGTATATAACATATTCTCAAACTATCTTTCCTTTGTGAAATACTTTTTTAGTTAAAGTATGTTAGTCCGAATGAAATACACGTTTGACAAATCAAATTCAACTTTTTCATATGCAACATTTGTATACGACGCATACCATTATGCATATGTGCATGCGCCCATGCTTGTACATACACATGCGCCAGCATATCCATAGGTATACAAACACACATAAATGCATATGGGCATGTATGCATGCATACATACATGTACAGGCGCATATATGCACACAAACACATTCATATACACACGCTCACATAGATACACATATATACATAAGTGCACATGCATGCAGTCACACACACCCGAATGCAGATACATATACACACAAACTGAAATACAACTGCTCAAGGGTGTACATCATTAATACCAGTACCATCTCCCATACTAGTACATCCTTACTCATAGAGAAATACATATTTAGGCTTACATATGCATAAAAGACTTTATAAATATATACATATAAAAAGTATTAACCTGCAAATAAAAGCTAAATTTTAAAAAGTTGAATTTGATTTGCAAAAGGTTGAATTTGGCTTGCCAAACGTGCACTCATGTCCATAAATTAAGGATAATTCAGAATCACACAGAAATTGAACTCTAAAATAAAAATTTCACCTGTGAATTATCACACACATCTTGAAGAGAGAATATGCAAATTACAGGAAACCACCAGATGGCGCGGACAGTACGTCACAATGACGAGTGTAAAAAGAGGTATATAAGGAATGGTGGCAAAAGAAGTAAAATTGTTCTGGCAAGCGCTTTTAAAAAGCCTTTCAGTGCAATAACCGCACTTATGGCACAAAGGAAGCATTTGGATGATTTTTTACGTGTTATTTGGTGATTTTTTACGTGTCCGTGAATTATCGGACGACTGGAATGTGGACGTACCGAGCTGGAAGTATCCGAGGAACTTGGAATCGCCCAGAGTGTCACCTCCAGGCTTTGGCAACGGTTCCAAGATGATGGTAATGTGAGTAGATGTTACAGCACAGGTCACCAGAGTTACAACGCCGAATGAGGGACCGGTATTTAACAGTTACTGCCAAAAGAAACAGACGAAGCACAGCATCAGACCTATCTCGCCAGCTCTTCAAAATACCGGTACGACAGTTTCAAGGCAGACCGTGTACAGACGCTTAGGGGTTCCACTTTACCGCAACTCACTGTCGCCTGCAATTAACCTGGGTAGAGCATGCATTGTGGACACCGCAACAGTGGTCTGGTGTGATGCTTTCCGACGAGTCCAAGTTTAGTTTGCAGTCTGATTCTCGCCGGGCTTTCATATGGAAAGCGCCAGGTACCCGTTACCAAGAGAACACCATTGAACGACATCGTTAAGGTGGTGCAGGATGCCTCGTTTGGGGGAGGAATTATTCTTGGTTCCAGAACTGACCTGCATGTTCAGAGTGTAACGATGACAGGGCCACATCTATCGGGATATCATTCTGGAACAACATGTACGTTTGTTTCGGGCGCCATGGGTGCTGAATTTCCTTTTATGGATGACAACGCCCGTCCTCACCGAGCAAACATTGTAGACGAATGCCTTCAATTGGAGGATATCACCCGTATGGATTTTCCACTACTCACCGGACTTGAATCTAATAGAGCATGTGTTGGATATGCTTGGCCGACCAATTGCAGCCCGTCAACGCCCTCCACCTGTCAACCGGAACTTTGGAGGCATTGCTTGATGAATGGTGTAATATTCCCCAAGATCAGATTGATAATTTGATACTCAGCATGCCTAGGCGTTGTAAGGCCTGTATTGCATCGTCCGGGAGACATACTCCATATTAACCATCATTCTAACCATGTTATACTGTTTTTGTAAATAGGTTCTTTTTTGAAATAATCGCAATTTTTATTAATTATGTCAAACATATAGCATCTTTCTTGCTCTTTTTTTACCTTTTGTTTAATAAATAGACTTTACAAATAAGTCAAATTTGTTTTGCTTCTGTCTCTTTCTTTGCCTGAACTTCATTATCCTTAATTTATGGACATGGATTTTCAGAATAATAAACTCTGCATATCGTTGTATTACATTTTGACATAAAGTAAACTATGGTTTTAATTTTTAAAAGATTCATATATATAATTACCGGAATAATTAAAATTTCATATTATACTATTCAATTTAAACGTAAGTTATCTGAACAAAAATTGGATTATAATTACACCGTTCTAGATTTTATATTATTTTAAATAGTTAATCTTTATGATAAAATTATATATTAATAACGGATAACTTATCATTCTAATTCAGTTTTGAAAGATTCAATGAATTTATAATCAAGATTTCAAGATACAGAAAGATTCATAAACTTTTAATAAATAAATGGAATTTTCGTTTAAACTATCGTTCACATATTAATTTATTAATTACTAAGTTAATATGTGTGACCCGATGCAAAGCGGAAAAAATTCCCTGGAACTCAATTTTCATTTACCTTAAGAATAAAAGTATAATTGGAAATAGTGACTTTTAAAAGCAAGAATTTACCGTTAAGTAATTTTAATTTCTAATTTAAAGAACTCGAACTTCCTAAATTTTTTAAAAGAATTTTGAGAATAGGGTTGCTGCTTCAATTTATTTGCAAAAAATGTAATCAATTTTTTTTTCCCTCTAAGAATTCAATGAGATTCAAATAGCAAGTACAACTAATAAAAACTAGAAGCTTCAGTAGAATGAATTTGAATTGTTAAAGGAAATTTTCAATTTAAACAGAATGATATACAGTATTCAGTTTTGTTTTTTTTTTCCATTCCTTCATTGGCTCACACCCCCTTGTTCCAATTTTCAATCGCTTATTAAATACTTTTTTTATTCCTCTACTCAGAAGTTCAAATACATTGTATAAAGTTCAGTGGATGTAAAGGAATACTGATAGATCAAGACAAGTAGGGACAAATATTAATTAAGTAATTTAATTCAAGCATCGTTAACAATGAAATTTGCAAACGTAAAATAGATGGCGCCAGATAAACTTAAAATTCCCTGAATGAAAATCATTTATAAAGACTTTCTATCCGATATGTGAAAAAGTAGACTCTTAAAGTTTTTTTTTTTTTTTTTATTTTTTATTACTGGTTTCTTGTACAGGTCTCTTCTACCAATGCTGTTTGTCAAGAAATGATAATATTTAAAGAGATTTTATTTGTTTTTGATAATCATTTTTTTTTCCCTCTGGAGTTAAATTTTTTTTTTTTTATATAAGATAACTATTTTTTTTATAATATAGGACTTCTAATGGGTTTTAAATTCAATGCGTTTTTGTTTAATAATTTATTACCACAGACATGTGATCACACAATAAATTCCATTTTCCCTGTAACAAAATTAAAAAGCCAGTTCCTTTACTATTCTTTTAAGTTGGATATTTGGTCAGGATAATTTGTCATTAATTATTGATAACCGTTTTTTATTTTAATATGACTGTTAGCCAATATATAGGACTTCTTTTAACTAATAACTTTTGTAATCATTAGTATATTCTCAAAAATAGGTATCCTAAAATGATTTGAAAGAAATTAATATATGGTGCAATGATTTAAAAAACAATTAATTTGAAATATATTATACTATAATTAATTAAATTAATTTTAACAATTGAATTATAATTATAACATTACTTTAACTTCACATTTTTTATAAATAGTTGATCGTATGACAGATTAATAGCTTCCTCTAAATAATTCAATTTGAAAATTCAAACCGCTTTATGGTTTCATGGACAAAGAAATTCATACAAATTTTATGAATAAATAAATTTTCATTTACCAAATTTATCAAACATTATTGGTTTTAATTATCACATTAATATGTGTATGAAAATTAAATTCATTAAAAAATAATATTCAATCAAAAAACATTTAAGATGTTTATAAAAAGTTAATAAAATATAATTTACGAAATTCTACAGATTCCGCGACATAAGACGTTAGGTAATTTTAATTTAATTTAAACTACTCGAATGTATTAAACCTTTTTTATGTAGTGAGAAGAATTTTAAGTAATTAAGAGTTAACCTCAATCCCTGCAATTGTGTAATCATTTTCAATTGAGTAATTCAATGAATTTCGAATAGCAAGTAAACTGTTTAAAAAAAAAACTAGAATCCTTAGTATAAAGGAATTTAATAGATTCAATTTCAATCCAGTTTTATAATTTAAACGTAACTATACTTAAACTAAAAAGTAGATAATGGATTTCTTCCACCGTACAAGACGGCATCGCTTTTAATTGAATGCTTTATTAGAAACTTTTAATGAAAAGAAATAATGCCACTGTATAAAGTTCAGCGGATGTTAATGGAATGCTGATAGATCAATACAAGTAGGGGGAAAAAAGCCCAGATTGGAGTCTCTCTCGAGTCAAGCATCGTTAACTTAATGAAATTGTGCCAAACGTAAAAGAATGGACCCATTGCAAAGCGGAGGGAAAAAATTCCTGAAACTCAATTGTTCGCTTTACCTTTAAGACTTCAATCCGATTGGAAAAAGTGACTCTTAAAGAGTTGGTTGGCCTTCTGGTATTTTTTTTCTCCTTCTAATCTCATAGAAACCGCGGGATTCGTCACGGATTGGAAGAATAGGGTTGCTGCTGTTTTTTTGTAAAAAAATGCATTATGGGGATTTTTACCCTCTAGGAAGGAAATGAGATAGATAAAGAGTAAGGGTTTCAACACAATACAGATGAGGAAAAAAATCTGATGAAACGTTTGATTGTTAAAAGAAAATAGTTGCCTCAATTGATATACAGTATTCTCCTTTTTTTTTTTTTTTTACTTGCACAGTTCTAATTCTACCAATGCTGTTTTGAATGACATGATAATATTTAAATATATTTTAATTTGTTTTTGATAATCGTTTTTAATTTATTAATTATGGAGACTACATATTTTTAATATGAAGTTAGCCTTAATATAGTTTTTATTACAAAAATTAATATCGTTTTTACTAAATTGGATGCCTTTTTTAATTATTGCAGACACATATTTTTGCTTTGAATATGACTGTTAACCAATATAGGACTTGCTGTTTACGTTATTTATAATCGAAAATAATGTGAATAATGTGAAAATAGTTGTTTATATTATTAATTAAATGAATGATATTATGTATATATTATTTTAGACGAAACTATTATTATAATTCAGTTTGATTTTTAAAAATAGTTGATTTTAGAATATTGCCAGATTCAATGGAAAATTCAGAAATTCTTGAAAATTTTAAGAATAAATAAATTTTAGCTATCAAATTTGTCAAACGTTAATAAACTTTAATTACCTTTTAATATGCGCATCTGTATTAAATTCATTAAAAATAATTTTATTGAAACATTTTCTTTTTTTGTAAAATCGTTTTAAGATATTCACAAAAGCAATAAAATAAATTTAAAAAATTATATAGATTCCGAGATGCCAGAAGTAATACGTTAGGGTAACTTTAATTTAATTTAAAGAACTAGAATGTGCTAAACCTTTTTTATGTAGTGGGAAGAATTTTAAGTAATTAAGACTTAACTTCAATCCGTGCAATTGTGTAATCATTTTCAACTGAGTAATTCAATGAATTTCAAATAGCAAGTACAACTAATAAAAAAAAACCTAGAAGCTTCAGTAGAAAGAATTTAACAGATTCAATTTCAATCCAGTTTTTCAATTTAAACGTAACTATACTTAAACTAAAAAGTAGAGGATGGATTTCTTCCACCGTTCTAGATGGCCTTTCTTTTAATTGAATGCTTTATTAGAAACTTTTAATGAAAAGAAATAATGCCACTGTATAAAGTTCAGCGAATGTAAAGGAATGCTGATAGATCAAGACAAGTAGGGGGAAAAAAAAGCCCAGATTGGAGTCTCTCTCGAGTCAAGCATCGTTAACTTAATGAAATTGTGCCAAACGTAAAAGAATGGACCCGATGCAAAGCGGAGGGAAAATTCCCTGAAACTCAATTGTTCCCTTTACCTTAAGACTTCTATCCGATTGGAAAAGTGACTTTTAAAGAGATTGAGTTGGCCTTCTGCTATTTTTTTCCCCTCTTCTAATCTCATAGAAACCGCGGGATTCGTCACGGATTGGGAGAATAGGGTTGCTGTTTTGTTTCTTAAAAAATGCATTATGGGGATTTTTTTTTTTTTTCCTCTAGGAAGAAAATGAGATAGATAAAGAATAAGAGTTTCAACACAATACAGATGGGGAAAAATCATAATGAAAGGTTTGATTGTTAAAAGAAAATACTTACCTCAGAATGGTATACAGTATTCGCCTTTTTTTTTTTTTTTTTTTTTTTTGTAGTACTAATTCTACCAATGCAGTTTTGAATAAAATGATGATATTTTAATTTGATATTTTAAGTAGGAAAAAAAAATAATTTAACTTCAGATACCAGTCTCTTTATTTTATTTTAGCTTTTTATTTAATGTAATCAAATTAAAGGATAATAAAAAATTCAGTTCTTATTAACAGTTTCAAACATCACGTTTTTAGTTTATTTACTATTGGAGACACGTATTTTTTTTTTTTTTTCTACATATGGCTGTTAGCCAATATAAGATTTCTAATTTGTTTTAAATTTGATTATTTTTTAATTTAACTATTTATATGCGTACATGCATTTGATTACGCAATAAATTCCTTTTATTACAAAATTATTGCCAGTTTCTTTAACATTCCTTAAAGATTTATAATTAATCCAGAATCATTTGCTGTGCTGCATTATATCTACAAGAAAGATGGATATTAATACATTTTAGAAAAGATTTTCTATAGTAGTAATCCCTCATTTACGTGTCGTTAACAAAATCGAGAAATATCAACTGAAATTTGAATATTTCCTTCAAGATTGTCCTAATCAAGCCTCTGAGTATTAGCAATCAAAGCAACGACTGTGGCACACACCATAGTGTTAATCAAACTTTTTATTTCTGACATTACAGCTGATTCGCATAACTGAAAAGTTAACAGAATAACTTATATTGGCTAAATACAAAACTACTATATTTTATTTTACACTGTTTCAATTTTACATCAGTATTTATATATATTTTTATGGTAATTATATATAAAAGTAATATTATTAAAAAAATTTGAGAAACATCAACTAAAATCCTGAATATTCCATTTAAGACTGTCATAATCACGCCCCCCCCACCTTGACATATCAAAGCAATAAATGTTGCATACACCATAAGCGGTAATCAAACATTTTATTTTTTAATATTTTATTTGATCCACATTCGGAAAGATTAGCAGAATCAGTTATGTGGAATAAATACAAAACCATTTTTTTCAATTTTTTAATTGTTTCATTTTTTAATCATGTTCTCTCTCTATATATATGTTTTATATTAATTATATAAAATGTAATTTTATTTTCAAAACAATTCTCAGTCAATAAATATCTTATAGAAGAACACAGAAAATGCCCAGAACTTTATTAATTAATTAAATATATTTTTTAAAACTAATTATTATTAAAATGTAACGGAAATAACTTATATTGACTAAATACAAAACTATTATTTTCTATTTTACAATGTTTCATTTTTTTCATCCTGTTCTGTATATATTTTTATAGTAATTATATAAAAAAAATTTTAGTTTTAAATAATTCTCAGTTAATAAACATCTTTTAGAAAAACAAAGTAAAAGCACAGCATTTCATTAATTAATTATTAATAAAATTAAATTACTTAATATATTACTATATATATACATACTAATTAATAAAAAAATGTATTAAAAATAAATAAAAAGAAATTAATGATTCCATAAAATCTTAAGCTCCATTAAAATTTTGTTCTTATTGTTTTTTGATAACATTTATTCTAGACTTATTAAAGTATATATATGTATACATATTTAACGAGAAACTGGAGATTTCCTACTATCTTTATCTTTTTGGAAAAAGATTTCATAATGCAGTTACACAAAAAAAAAAAAAAAAAAGAGAGACATCCTTTATAACTTTTTGTAATTATTATATTTCCACAAAAGCGGTATCCCTAAAATGACTCGAAGGGAATTAATTTATGGTGCAATGCCTTAAAAAACTAATTAACTATTAACTTGAAATGTAATGGTTATGGTACGCTAAATTTTTAGCGCAATGGATTTATCTTAATGGATTTAGTATAGAAAATTTTACTTTACAGAGATCTGATTAAAAAAATAAACCAGACTTTCCCAATGTAATGGACAACATTTTGAGTACTAATTAATAATTATTTAAACTTTTTCACCAGTCGAAAAACATTTGTTTACAATATAAAAGCACTAATATTAAATATGAAAATAGCATTATGAATAAAAGGTTGAATTATAATATTTTTTTTATCGGTTGAAATTTTGTCTATCATGATGCACATTTTTTGTTAAATTACTATTAAAAACTTTAAATTATATAAGAAACGTTTATTGGGAGAACTTCTATTAAATACATTCGATTAAAACATTTCAGTAATTCTGAGAAATGTATATAGTATATATATTTATTCTAAACAAAAGTTGTAACGCCTTTGTTATTTTTAACGCTTTTGTTTTGTAACTCCTTTGTTATTTACGTGCTAATCTAGGAACAAACTTTATATATAATTAATATTTTAATGAAAGTTTGCAACTGCAGAAAATAATCTGCTTTAATTTAATAACGAAAAAAAATTAAAAAAGTAATATATTTTATTTAAATATTTTATTTGATAGACCATATCGTATGTCTATAATTTTCTAACCTAAGTATGACTACTGGTATATGTATATAATTATGACTATGTATGTGACTTCAATCTACATAATTTTTTTTTTTTATTTCTACGATAGTTATTGCCAGAAACATGATGCAATTTAAAATTTTTCTCAACAAAGTACATGCGATTGTTTACAGAATACATTAAAATGTGGTAACCTGTCTATATATCACCACATATGATATAAATGGGTGACAATACATTTTTAGATGCATTTACAAAATATCCTTATATAAAAAAATATTTCACTGATCAATTTCATGTTTAGTTATTTTAAAAAACAAACTCATTATTAAAGCACATATTAAATTAATGTAATATCATGAATAGATTTTTTTCTTTTTTTTAATAATAGTATGTTATTTATTTTTTATTAAATAAAAAAAATGACCATAAAAATATATTGTTTAGAATTAATATAACTATCCATAAAATTTCAGTGATTACATTTAAAAACATACATCTTCAAATAATTCAATTTTTTGTTACAAATCATTTCATTCTTGTTCTAAACTAACCGAGTAAATAAACTTCTACTTTAAAAAAATTATCTATTATCTGATGCCAAAACATATGTTAAAAAATAAAACTACATCACAAATATCTTTATTCTGCTGTCTTATTCATACAATCAGCAAATAAAAGCCTATTTAAAATTTGCATGAAAAGCACCTGCTATTCCTTTTTTTCGAGCTGCATTCAAAAACGTCAACTTCGAACATTCACAATTTCAGAAATCGTCTGCAATTCAATAAACCCACTCCTCCATGAAACGAACATGCTCAGCAAAACGTAGTAGGCACATTATTCTATTCAGGCTTAACCTTTTGTTATTCTACGGCTATGGCTGAGTATTTATCAAATAAAATAACGCCATATGTTTTCTCGGTAGCATTTCTCGAATTTAAATCAAGCTTTAAATCAGAAGTATTTAAAGTAGTCTTTGAACACATTTATGCATCTGCAGCAAGCGTTCAAGTTTTGAAATAAAAGAACAAATAGTTTTTTTCCTTATATTTAATTTTTTTTTATTTATCTAGCTGAGTTAAAAGAAACATTAACCATTGAACGCGAATTTGAGGTGAAAAATCTTTTCTAGTGGTCGAGGTGTGGTTTGTAGCAAGTAACTTACCTTGAAGGAGAAAAAAATTACTTTTTCTTTTTTTTTTTTTAGAGATGATGGTCTCTGTAGTATTTTTTTTTTTTCAGCAAAGAATTATTTATCGAATAAGTAGATTAAATTTGTTGGAGACCTCAAAGTGGTGGTATCCGTTTTTATAAAAATGTAGCACAAAAAAGTAATCCCAACTGGTTAGAAGAAAAAAAAATATTCCAAGTAAAGAGATTGTGTCTGAATTTTTTTTTTTTTTTTTAGTGTGAGCTCTAAATCGATTGACACTTTTCATCGAAGATTTTGTTTATTTAATGACGAACTAATATGTATCAAACAGTATAATTTATATATACCAAAATTCTTGAAGATTTAAACTATCAAAAAAAATATTAATTATTTCCTATTAAAAACTGAAAAAATAATAAATAAAATGAATTATTTAATAGTTTTTTTTTAATAAAAGAATTAATTATTGTTTTGAATTTATATAACTATTCATAAATTACATTAATCTATCTCGGCGATTTCATTTAAAAACATTTCTTTAAAATAATTCAGCTTTCAATTTTTTTTTTTACAAATCGTTTCATTCTTGTTCTAAACTAACCTAGAGTCAATAAACGTCTACTTTAAAGAAAATAATATTTTTTTTTTTTCTATTATCTGATGCCAAAACATATGTTAAAAAAAAACAACATCAAAACTCTCTTTATTCTACTGTCTTATTCATACAATCAGCAAATAAAAGCCTATTTAAAATTTGCATGAAAAGCACCTGCTATTCCTTTTTTTCATCTGCATTCAAAAACGTCAACTTCGAACATTCACGATTTCAGAAATCGTCTGCAATTCAATAAACCCACTCCTCCATGAAACGAACATGCTCAGCAAAACGTAATAGTAGGCACATTATTCTATTCAGGCTTAACCTTTTGCTATACGGCTATGGCTGGGTATTTATCAAATAAAATAACGCCATATGTTTTCTCGATAGTATTTCCTGAATTTAAATCGAAGCTTTAAATCAGAAGTATTTAAAGTAGTCTTTGAACACATTGCATTAAGCGTTCAAGTGTTTGAAATAAAAGAACATCAAATGTTTTTCTTTTCCTTACATTTAATTTTTTTATTTATCTAGCTGAGATGAAAGAAACGTTAACCATTGAACACGAATTTGTGGTGAAAAATCTTTTCTTGTAGTCGAGGTGTGGTTTGTAGCAATTTACTTATCTTGAAGGAGAAAAAAATTACTTTTTTCTTTTTTTTTTTTGAGATGATGGTCTCTGTAGTATTTTTTTTCAGCAAAGAATTATTTATCGAATAAGTAGATTAAATTTGTTGGAGACCTCAAAGTGGTGGTATCCGTTTTTATAAAAATGTAGACAAAAAAAGTAATCCCCAACTGGTTAGAAGAAAAAAAAATTCCAAGTAAAGAGATTGTGTCTGAATATTTTTTTTTTAGTGTGAGCTCTAAATCGATTGACACTTTTCATCGAAGATTTTGTTTATTTAATTACGTACTAATATGTGCCAAACAGTATAATTACATATACAGAAATTCTTGAAGTTGAACTCTATCAGAACCAAATATTAATTATTTCTTATTAAAAATTTGTAAAATAATTTGCCCCATTTTTCTTTTTTAAATTTAATTTAATTATTGTTCAGAATAAATAAGTACTCATAAAGCAAAAATATACCTCGATTTCATAAAAACCTTGTCCCTCTTTATAATTCAGCTTTCAATTTGTTTTCTTAAAATAGTGAAAAATCGTATTTTAATAAGCAAATAATTATGTAATTTTCTTTAAAACATAAAAATATAAAAACAACATAATTTTAAGAAGAAAGTAATTAATTAGTGGAAAAAGCGCAGACGTAAGTACTGCATTTTTTTCATCTAAAATATTAAAAATCAACACATTAAAAATGCTTTGTTGATGAAACGAACAAGAACGACATAAAATCTAATAACTAAATTCTCTTATTTTGTTATTGAACATGTGAAATGTTATTTATTCGTTTGATTATTAAAAATAACCATATGTTTTTCTCTAAAAGTAAAGATTATGTAATTTTATATAAAAAATGTGTCTTTGGCTCAAACTGATGCATTTTTAGTGTTTGAAATAAAAAGTTTAAAAATGTTGTTAGTTTATTAAAACAGAATTTTTTTTTTACTGCAATTTTTTAACAGTTTAAATATCTCGACATTTTACTAAAGCAATAATAAAATCATTTTTTTAAAATTTTAGAGATATTTACTGAAAAACGGATTATTAAGATATATTTTTGGAAATAATTAGGCAAGTCTTATACATTATTCAAAATAAAATGATGTTAGATATAATTCACTTTATTGGAAATGAAAAAAATTTCATAAAAGTTGCAGCTACTTTGAGATAATTTTTTTCTTCTCATTTCGATTGATAAAAAATTTAATTAGAAATTTTTTGAAATAATTACGTTTACACCGTAAATGCATAGAATAAATCAGGAGGGTAGGTAAAAATACCCCATTGGATTAGTAGATTATATATTAAAATGTGTATTTCTACATGCTATTAGTAAGCATGCTTTTTTTTTATATGCTATGCAAATGTACAGTTTGTTCATTTTCTTACTAGACCACTGTTGAGTTTCAAGGAGGATTCTATTCAACTAGTGAATTGTTTTTAGTAATAAATTTGTAACATTTTCATCGTAAATATTTCTAGATATTTTGTATCAAGTCATTTTTTTCCATCATAATGAAAATACAGAGTGTGACGTGCGGTAAGTGATAGCTAAAATGGCCACTACTTCCACTATAGGGTGTTTCAGATTTTTATGGTGGGTGGTAAGTATTTTGTCTGAACTGAAGAACTTTTCCCTTTTTTAAATTTAATTGGTTTAAAAATTTCCATTTCAACTATTGTTTAGAGAAATTTTATTTTAAAAACTTTCATAGCATTTTTGGAAACTAATAATGACACCAATCTTTGTCGACAGTTATAATCGATAAAGAATTATGTCTTATATTTGGCAAAATATTTTCATGAGATTTAATGTTTGCAATTTGCAGTTTTAAGAAAATAATGAAACTCCTATATTTGCCAAAGTATTGTGTCATTACTGGTTGGCAAACTTGAATTACTTTGGTTATAATCTATTGAAGAGAAATTGCACCAATTTTCAGAATTACCTATTAGATGATGCAACTCCAGAAGATAATGACATATTCAGTAGCCACCTAAATGAACTTAAATTGGATTTTTTGAATTTTAAAATATATTCACATTACTTTTCTAAGTATATGACTGTATGAAAAATCCTTTTACCGCAAATAGTGAAGAGGCATCATACCACTATCATATTTCCATAGAAATATGATAAAGGTGTGATGGATAGAAATATTACATAATTGATAATGAAAAAACAAGGATTTATAGTACATGCGAAAATCTGTGGAATTGTTTCAGAAGCTAAAAAAAACAAGGATACATGAAGCTTTTTAAAAAAAAGCTTTAAAATTTAAACTAATTACAATAAGTTATTTTATATTCTGCTAACTGCCAAAAGTCAAACAAAATATATGGTAAATAATTATAATTCTATGCTTTAACCTACTATAACTCTGTATTATAACTTTTAGACACTTATCAATTATGATTCACATTTTCCAGGTGCATTATAGAGACTGGCATGTTTCGCTATTGTTCCCCAACAACTTTTGAAAGTTATTCATAGACGTCTTTGGATTAGACACGCGTCAATTATGGTCCATACTCACCAGGGTATTATAGCGAGACTCATCCCATTATTGCACCATAAAAAAAAGTATTCTTAGGCATTTGCAGATTAGACACTTATCAATTATGATCCACATTGTCCAGATGCATTATAGAGACTGGCATGTTTCACCCGATGTTCCACAGGTTGTAAAAAACTCACTTATCACTTGTTAAATAGTCTACGTTAGTCCACGTTATAACACGGTGAATCCTAGACGTTCTACTATGCTTTACCTTATTATTCCATAACAAGATTTAACACTCGCATTAAGGCGCATGCAGAGGAGATAAATAAATTAAGCTCAAATTGTCCAGAGTGGATTTCAAAATGTCTACTTTGCTGTAGCCCATTATTCCACCACATTTCTATGAAACATTCACAAGGAGGCATCTAGGGGATCCATTACTACTGAAACCCAAACAAGTGTTTTCCGACCAACGGATTTGTATATCTATCGCACCCACAGATTCTTTTCATTCTGCTTTGACCTTCTCAGATTTCGAAAACCTCACACGAGAAATTTTAGAACTACCAAAAGCATCCACTAGCCTGCTGTGGACAATACAAGAAGAGATAAAATAATCAATAGTATTTTAACACAAATTTTTATGCCAAAAAAATAATTTATAAGCAAAACTCGAAAATAGCCTGCATATTTACAATGTATTTCACTAAAATACACCTTCCATTAAAATGCATAGTTTAAATTCATTGGATGCCGCATTTTAATTATGCCATTTATAGAACAACTCCATTTCGAAACGATAATGACTCCATTAGACATCTAATAATATTCCATTAGAGACAATTATTCCTTATTACAGTGTTAGTTAGTGATAGTATAACGGGACCGTTAAATATGTAATCATTTCTGCTTATCTGATTGCTGGATATTATTAATCTATATAATATATGGCACGCACCTTCGTATCAAACTAAAATAAATTATTATGTATTTAATTTACTAAATGACAGTATTTAAAAAAATAACCCCTGACTTTCCGAATAGATTATTTGGTTTGAAATAGCAAACTCTAAATTATTTTTCGAATAAAAGGTATTTTATTTGTAAAATATTCAAACGGAAAATTTCATTATCTGTACAGAAAAATTTACTTTATAATCTTTATGTATTTATTAAGAATAGTGCGGAAGTAAATATTAAACATGTAAAATTATTAATGAAGGCAACGTACGGTTTATTAATATGTTATTTAATACATTGAATACATAATCATTTATTTTAGTTTTATATGAAGGTGCATGTCATGCATTATTATAATTACAAATATTAAAACATTGTTCAATTTATAAATCCTGAACATATGCCTTAGAAGTAAAGTTCGCAGCTAGTATTCAGGGGTCAGGTTCGAATTCGCTTTTGAAAATCGTTGAAGTCACTGCTTGTAGAGATGATGGCGATTGTGATAACGTGTGCCAGTCAGGCTGCCAGGAAGGAGTTCTTTTAGTTTTTCTTCTACTATACACAAATGCGTGTAGTTACTCCTAAAAATCGTTCCAGAATGCAATGCCCTCCAATCATCGTAGTCGGTGGGTTGTTTGTGATCTACGTATATGGAACTAGATGATCACTAAAGTACTAAATACAAAATTATTATAAATGCTTTTTGTTTCCAAAGCAATTGATAATATAGTCAATGCAGGATATATGGAAATGAGCAGGCTGATACGTTGGCCAAGATTGGATCACAAATGATGCGACCTGATCCTCCTCTGCCGTTAAGTCATACAAGGCGATATATATTTTCTCTATTAAATCCAACCATTTTAACTTATATAAAGAAAAGGCTTCTGAGAAAAAGGTATTTCTATAATGAATAAGTCAACAAGAATTCTTATTTCTTTACCTAGAGTGATCGGCTTGACCCGCTTTAAATTTGTCACGGGCCATGGCTATTTACAAAGTCACCTGTATAGAATAGAACTGGCTGCTACAGATATCTGCCCACTTTGATACTAACGCTTGCCCATAACTGGAGAGCACCTCATCTTATGCCCTATTGTTCTTAACTGTGTCCCTTTGTGTTACTGTAAATGTTTTTAGTCATGGGTTTTTTTTTCTTGTTCTTTTCTGTATAGGGGCTGCTCTTCAACTAATGACGGAGAGATAGGTGACGGGCATAGTATAACAAAATAATAATAATTCAGCAGATGTTGAAGGTCTTTTCAATGACTCAGAATACATGTTCAAATCTTTACTAGTTTGATGTTAATAAAAGGAATTTTCACCTACAGATTTATTATGCCCATTCTCCAACATGGAAATTTCGGTTCACCATCATTTATTAGGTTTAGAAATGAACTCCTTTAACTCGAACGCAGTTGCCATCATAATGTCCCGGTCTTCCAGCTATATAGATTCTAGTGTAAAAGTCTAGGTCTATAAAGTTGCCAGTACAACATTGTTACGAGTTGATGCAACATAAAAGTTCGATTTAGAATCTATAACAGAACCGGTAATGTATAAGTTTATTTAGATTACATCCATCCTAAACAAAAACCCAATAAGATGGAGCAAGATTATGAATATAATAATTGCGGAGATTTCGGCACTAACACGGAAGATTTCCGTTATTATTTATTAGGTTTAGAAACGCACTCCTTTAACACCGCAGTTTCCACCATAATGCCTGGGACTTCCAATTATATAGATTCTAGTGCAAAATCTAAGACAATGATCATAAAGTTGCCAATGCAACATTCTTGCAGTTGATGCAACATAAAAGATTTATATAGTCGATAAAGGAACTGGTAATGTGTAACTTTACATTCATCCTAAATAACAACTCAATAAAATAGAGAAACATTATGAATATAATAATTGCGGGGACAAGTAGACTAAGATGACGTATTTATACGAGGTATTTTTTAAGTATATTTTGAAAATGTTGTTCTCTGTAGAGTTTTGATCGCCTGTCAGCACTAATTATCTTCATATATCGGAAATGACCTTGAGCCACAGAAAAATAATCGACAATCCAAATGTAGCCCGCTGTCACCCATTACTTAGAATCATATAATCGTAATGAAGCATTAAATCTTTTCCAAATGCATTTACTGCTCCAATACTACTAAAACATCAACTGGACGTCGGCATAAATCAAAACTACAGATCGCTCAACCTCTGACGTTCTTTATTAATGAGTCTTCTCCGAACAGGATGTTGATCTGGATAAAAAAAAATACTTATTCAGGAGTTTCTCATGGCCATTTAATATCCCCAGTCAGATTTATGGGCCTCGCATAAAAAAACAATAATCGTTACTTTCTCCCCAGTGATTTATGCACAATGGCTTAATCTCGCGGAAGGTAGGTGTACCCTCTCTTCATTTCATTTTAATAAGTGCGCGACCGCTGTTATGAGAAGGCACGTGGGGCAGGAGAAGATGATTAAAGGAATGGTACAGAGAAAATTAATGAGACAGTTTAAAGAGGCAACTCTTGCACACATGTCTTTATTTTTGCAAAATCTAGGAAAATGATATCCGTTTCTGAAGAATATGTTATTTATTAATGTCAAATTATATTAAAAATGGGTTGTTTTAAAACTAATTCCTTAAATTCCTTGGGATATTAATACAAATAAATATATCTTTATAAAATATGCCAGAAATGTGCAGTCCGTATTCTGTCTTCAGTACATTCCAGTACCGCATAAAAAATATAATAAGTAATATTTATGAAGTATTTTTATTAATTTAATTGACAGATTAAAAACCTGGAAGATGAATCAGTTTTATTATTGTAACAAATTGGTAATATTTTTCTAATTGAAAAATATTTTGCCGGATGTGTTTTTTTTTTTTTTTTTTTTTTTTGCAAACTGGTTTGCCGCTCTACGGTCATCTTGTGCACACTTTGGGCTAAACAGACCGAGACCTACAGTTTAACGTGGATTCCGAACGACTAAAAACATCCATGCCGCCGCCAGGATTCGAGTCTGAAGCCTGGGATGCCAAAGGCCAGAGCGCCAGCCACTTGCCACCAGGCCCTTGGCAAACTAGATCATATTTGTAAATAACGTGTAGTCTGGATACAGAAGTGCAATATATGCAATTTTAAACGAATTCGGTCATTTATATCAAATTGAATTTAGGTTAGATAAAATTTTTTATTGTTTTCCGTTTAATATAATATATTAAAAGTTTTCGATTTTTTATGCAGCTTAAAATTTAAACTCAACTTTTGGGTTTCCACTCATTCCTTCTGATCTCCTATCTTTTGTTTAAATTCTCCGTGTTTTTTTTTGTTTTTTTTTTTCGTTTTATTTATTTATTTTTTTTTTCATATCAGGTAGTCCCCTTAAAAGTTTTTCTCGGAAGCACTGCCCTCATTCTACATTCTCTCAGAGCCAAACCAGACTTCTGCCTGCGAGTTTCATTTTTTACAACAGATGCCCGTTCCCTCCTTCCATGAGACCACACGGGTTCTTGAACTTGGTCTAGATGTTTTTGTCTACCAATTGAGATATAAAACAGCCTGTAATCCTCTTTATTTAAGATTTTAATACTTAAGACGATATCGGACCTTCAAATTGAAATTAGTTAGTACACCATCTATTTTCATGAAATTTTTACATTAGATAATGCATAATATAATAAAATTACCAAGTTTCATGCAAAAATATTCATAATTAATTATTTTTATTTTTCAATAAACTTTACTTAAAAATGATCCAGCAGCAACGATTTTTAATTTGGGTGCCTAACTTTTACCCTCCGGATAATATATTATTAATGTAACAAAAATTACTATAACTTTAAAAATTAATTAATAGAATTCATAAGAAACAAAATTTTAACAGTGACATAGCAATTTCGAGAAAATTTCATGGTTGTTTTAACAATCTATTAGTGTTATATTTAAAAAATACACATGTATGCACGCATTCATACTAAATATTATTTTTCTTTATATAACATATAACCTCAGCAACTTTAAGCTCAGTTAATTGAAAACAAATGTTTTCATAAAAATAATTTTCATCTATTTCTTTTTTAATAATAATAACTAATAATATAATGCATATTTTCAAATAGAACTAAGCAATAAGCAGTTATAATATATTCACTTCCACCTTCAATTCCGCCTCTTTAACCCTTTCAACGATTCTCGGAGACGTTGTATCTCCCAGGATATTTTATCTCGCTCAAATCTCGCATTATCACCTGGATTTAATATTCATCTTCAAAAAGCCCATTTTATTTCGCAGGCCTTTTGCTTCCAACACATCACGTCGTAAATTGAGTTTCCGAATTGATGGTTTCAAACGTTTTATCTTTCTTGGCTGGGAGCCACAGTTTTAGTGCTTTTGGGTCGTAAGCGTGACGTGATTCTCTCTTTTTTTTTTTTTTTGGATGGGCGATGACACTTTTTTTGCGTCCTAGAATGGGGTGATAATCTGGAATTTCCACTTTGGGTTTCAACCTTCAATTTTACCTTTTTTTAGCTCGCGGTAGTGTGTCAATCTATCGTGTTCTAGTATTCTCCGTTACATCCTTTTTATTCGAGATTCAAAGTGGCAGTTTAAAAAAAAAAAAAATAAAGGTATTGTTTAAATATATAAAAAAGTGGGACGTATAGTTTTGTTATAGAAATAGTGGCTAGTGTGGCTTAGTGGGTAAGGATTCCAGTTTCCGAACCAAGGGAGTTTGATTCGAAACTCGAAAAAGAGAAGCCCTATCGAAAGATTCTGTGTCTGTGCCGAAATTTAGTCAGATAAATCTATATACCAGTTTGTTATATCCTCCAATTCTTTAGGAAAATAACAATCACCAAAAGTATTAGGGCCTAGTATTCCAAGATTCCACTTTTAAGGGCATTTGTTCAAATTGTAACGGTACAATGAGCATGCAGATTTCGTGTATGGTGGTACTCCCATGGTGTACCCTATATAACGCTTAATCTGCTACATATCTCTGTTATAGAATCAAATGACCTTAAATCGTATTGTTTCAAGTAACACATTACTCCTAAACCTGTTAAATTGTCAGAACATATTATCATACTACCATCGATATATTTCCATGGATTCTATCATCAATAGGATATTTCAATTTAATATTAAGGCACTTTCATGCCTCACACGATTACCAGATTTGTCGCCGATTAGAAATTTGCCAGATTCCGCCATTTAAAATACATTGTTAAAAAATTCTTTCCCGTGTCTTTTTTTTTTTCTTTTTCTGCTTCGCACATCGCCACAAATAATTCAAAATCAAAGCAATCACCTTTGCTACGTCAAATAAAAACCAGAAAAAGTTTTGAAACATTTATATGAAAAGCTACTATTTCAGCAGTTTAAATCTGGCATATAGAATGAGGTTTGGCTTGTTGCTGTCATTTCTTTTGCACACTTTATTAAGCTAATTAGATCGGGATCTACAGTTTAATGCGGATTTCTTGCCCCCAACAAATATCCTCAAGCCCGTGGCAAGATTCAAACCTGAAACCTATGATACAAAAAGCCAAAGTGCGGCCATTCGTCTATGAGGCCACTACCCAGCATGAGCATAAAGATTATGTTTGAAAAACTATTGATCGAAATTGAAATTTCAAAATTAATACAACTTCAATATTAAAAAAAAATTAAATGAATCCTAACAAAACTTTAAATTAATAAAAAAGTATAAGTTATAAACATTGAAATAATCATTGAACTTTCGAACATTAGTAGTATCGTCACCTATTGAAGCATTTAGTCAAACGAAAATCGTTGAAGTTGGAAATATTTAAAATAACTTAAGAAATTACACTGAATTCCCAAATTCCCTTGAATGCTACTTAAACTTCCAGCATACATCTTGTTTTTGCTGAAATTTGTACGAAATTTATGAAAAATTATGCGATTCATATTACGAGAGCTCTAAGAAAGGAATTCTATTATGAGAGTTCAAAGGAATTCCTATTAAAGCAGTTCAAAAGGAATTCCTTTTATAAGAGTTCAAATAAAGTAACTACACAGTTCGAGGTAGAGGAAAAAACAAATTCTTGAACATCCCTGATACATATAAGGCCACATGGACTACAGAAGAATTTATATAGGAAACCATTTTTTTAAGAAAGGGGACCATTTCAGTAGCTATTTGAAAACATAATGATTCTGAATGGTAAGGACAATTTTAAAGAGAGTTTCTCAATAGAAAAAAAGTTGCATAAAGTTACTTACTAAAAGCTCATAAGATAAAAAGATACATTTTGTGCCTCAAGTATTATTGTTGCTATTCCCACTAGTACAGGGAAGCCTACACCAGGTCTAGAAGACCCAATGGACATGGCTAACGTATGCAGCTTCACTTTAGTGAAGAGATACAAGGGCTGTGGACTGACTAAGATAACGCTCGCTATACGATCACCGGGATCTACAGTTTAAAGTGGATTCCAACCCACAACAAGCTTCCATGGCACCGCCAGGACCATTCTAAGACAATTGACTTGTCTATCTATTATTAAAATCAATACTTCGACAATACCATAAATAAAGTTAAAATATTCGAGAGATAATTTCATGCCCATCACAGAAATTTAAAAAAGTTTTTTGTGGAACTAGTATATATTTTATTCAATATCTGTATTTTCAAGAATATTGAATATAAACACTTATGTAATAAGAATTTCAAAATGTACATTAATAATGAATAAATCTTCTATCTAACCAATCTTAGTCCTTTAAAATATATGGCAGCTAATAAATAAATTCAAGTCCTATTACATTTTATAAACCAATGAAAACCTTGTATTCATACATGCAGGAGAAAAAATCACGTATGAGATGCGCGATCCTTTTAAAACTCCTGAATCCTTAACATATCAGAAAGCTTATCTCAAAGACACATTGAGCTTTGATGGGCTTATATGCTTTTACATTCCAGTTTAAATTATTCATGAATATTTCGGTTCATCTTAATTCCTGAAGCTTCACTGAAAATTTACCGCAAAATCTATCGGAAAACATTCCTGCTGTTTTCTTAAAGCAGACTTATTATAAAACACGAAAAAAATAAGCAAATACCAAAAATACCATCCATAAGCCTGTGCAACTAGGGAACTTTGGGTAAAAAGAAATAAAAACGGCTTAGAAACTTTAGCTATCAAATATTGGCAAGGCCAAGAATCCTTCCGAGATTTCGTCTGAGAAAATATTTTCTGGAGTATAATCTTCCATCAAATGCCGGCTTTCCTTTTCTTTTTTTTTTTTTGTTATAAAACAAATATTTTTTTCTCAGCACTTCTTTGAAAACGTTTGTAAGATGATAAATAAGCGAGTGTTACTACAGCAGGAGCAATGCGTGCTTTTACCATCTAATCCCGTGCGTTTTAAAAAGTTGACTGCAAAGACGCAACTCTTGTAAGAAGAAGAAGAAAGCATGTCTGTGTACTGAACTGAGCGAATGACGTATAAGAAGGAAATGTTTCCTAAAATTTATCCTTTTTCTACTTCTGGCTTGAACGCAAGGAAGTTTGGGTTGGTGCAAAGAAGTTAAGCACTTTACTGAATGTCAAGAAATATTAATAGATCCCAGAAGCTTTTGTCATGGAAAAGTTATTGTTGGTTAAAAATAGAACGGAAAATGAAAGCATTAGTTATTGTGGAAGTTATCGCTAGCTTCATTTTTGCTTACCTTAAAATAAATGGAAAAAACGGAAAAATTATTTTATTTTAAATGTTGAGTTATGAAAACTACTTTTGTTGTGAGATTTCAAAATGGTAAAAAGAAAATGACTGCGATTTTTAAAAACTGGGGCTTTTTAATTAAAAAAATGATAGTGATTCATTAGCAAAATTATTTGAAAAATGTATCTAAATTATAATACATTATGGTTGTCCAACAAACCCTAAACACTTTTCTTATATGCCTTTTATAAAAGAAAAAAAATACAATGTATGTAATGATGTTTCATAAAAATATTAATTATTGAGGCTTTTTATTATTCTATCCCTAAAAATATTAAATTACCCTTACCAATCACCTTTTATGTTAAGAGAAAATATTGAAAAGATCAGTAAAAATATAATAACTTACTTTTGTAACGATATTTCAAGATGGTAAAAAGAGAAATGCGAATTTAAAAAGTTGATTTCAAGGGCGATTTAATTAAAAATTTATAGTGATTCATCACCAAAAATATTTACAAGATGTAACACGAAATGTAATCGAATTTGCTGCTAAATATTTATGACTTTTATAAAAGTAAATAATACGATATATGCAATATTGTTTGATAAAATATTAATTCTACCCTATTATAACATATCAATCAAGCATTTGTGAAATAAAATATTAAAAAGATCCATAGCAGTATATTACTTTTTACATTGTTTTGAGATTTCAAGGTGGTAAAAAGAGTAATGACTACGAATTTTAAAAGTTGGCGTTTTGCAATTAGTTTTAATTAATCAACGATCTTATAAGACAGGGAACTACGACTTAAAGTGGATTCAGAAACACTACAAACATCCCTGGCACTGCTTGAAACCTGTGGCACCGAGTGCCAGACACCTGGAATTCAGGCCCACTCCAAGTGTTATGGGGCCATTCCAAGACCATTGATCTGTGCATCTATTATTAAAATCAATACTTTGACAATATCCGCCGGATATTTTTAATTTATTTTTATGGTAATTTTATGCCCATCACAGAATTTTAAAATGTTATTTGCGGAACTATGTATATATTTTATTCAGTATCTGTATTTTCAAACAAATTATGTAATAAGAATTTCAAAATTCACATCACTAATGAATAAATCTTCTATCTAGCCAATATTATTCCTTTTTAAAAACATATGGCAGCCAATAAAAACAATTCAAGTTCTATTACATTTTATGAGCCAATAACAAACCTTGTATTCATACATACACAGAAAAAAAAAATCACTTATGAGATGCGTAATCCTTTTAAACCTCCTGAATCCGTAACATCAGAAAAGCTTATCTCAAAGACACATTGAGCTTTGATGGGCTTATATGTTTTTACATTCCAGTTTAAATTATTCATGAATATTTCAGTGCATCTTAATTCCTGAAGCTTCACTGAAAATTTACCGCAAAATCTAACGGAAAACTTTGCTGCTGTTTTTTAAAAGCAGACTTATAAAACATGCAAAAATAAGCAAATTCTAAAAATGCCATCCCTAAGCCTGTGCAACTAGGAAACTTTGGAGAAAGAAATAAAAACGGCTTAGAAACCTTTAGCTATCAAATATTGGCAACGCCAAGAATCTTTCCGAGATTTCGTCTGCGAAAATATTTTCTCTGGATTATAATCTTCCATCAAATGCCGGCTTTCCTGTTTCTTCTTCTTTTTTTTTTTTGTTTTTGTTATAAAACAAATATTTTTTTTTCTCAGTAACGGTGTCGTTCAATGGGGTTCTCTTGGTGGTAACGGGTACCTGGCGCTCTCCATAATCCCGTGAAAGTCCGGCGAGAATCAGACTGCAAACTAAACCTGGACTCGTCGGAAAACATCACACCAGACCACTGTTGCGGTGTCCACAATGCATGCTCTCTACTCCAGGTTAATCTCAGGCGACAGTGAGTTGCTTTATGTGGAACACATCTGACAGGCCTACGAGCATATAGACTAATGTGCCCTAAGCGTCTGTACACGGTCTGCCTTGAAACTGACGTACCGGTAGCTGAAGATAGCTGATGAGACAGGCCTGATGCTGTGCTCCGTCTTTTTCGTTTGGCAGTAACTGCTAAATACAGGTCCTCATTCGGCGTTGTGACTCGGGGGTGACCTGTGCTGTAACATCTACTCACGTTACCATCATCTTGAATCGTTGCCAAAGCCTGGAGATGACACTCTGGGCGATTCCAAGTTCGTCGGATACTTCCAGCTGGGTACGTCCACATTCCAGTCGTCCGAAAATTCTACCACGTAAAAAATCATCCAAATCATTCCTTTGTGCCATAACTATGCGGTTATTGCACTGAAAGGCTTTTTTAAAGCGCTTGTGAACAATTTTTACTTCTTTGCCACCATTCCTTATATACCCCTCTCTTACACTTCGTCATTGTGACGTACTATCCGCGCCATCTGGTGGTTTCCTGTAATTTGCATATTCTTCTTCAACATGTGTATGATAATTCTACATTTAAAAAATTGTATTTTAGTGAAATTTTTATTTTAGAGTTCAATTTCTGTGTGATTCTGAATTATCCTTAATTTATGGACATGAGTGTAAAATCTATACTTTGGCAGTATCCGCCGAATATTTTTACTTTATTTATGTTAATTTTATACCCATCACCGAAATTTAAAAAGTTACTTGCAGAACTAGCATATATTTTATTCAATATATGTATTTTTAGAATATTGAATACAACAAATTATGCAATAAGAATTTCAAAATTCACATTAATAATGAATAAATCTTCTTCTAACCAATCTTATTCCTTTAAAAATATACATGTCAACTAATAAAAATTCAAGTTCTATTAAATTTTATAAGCCAATAACAAATCTTGCATTCATCCATGCAGGAGAAAAAAAAATCACGTATGAGATGCGTGGTCCTTTTAAACCTCCTGAATCCTTAACATATCAGGAAGCTTTCTCAGAGACACATTGAGCTTTGATGGGCTTATATGTTTTTTACATTCGAGTTTAAATTATTCATGAATATTTCGGTGCATCTTAATTCCTGAAGCTTCACTGAAAATTTACCGCAAAATCTAACGGAAAACTTTGCTGCTGTTTTTTAAAAGCAGACTTATAAAACATGCAAAAAAAATAAGCACATTCAAAAATACCATCCCATAAGCCTGTGCAACTAGGGAACTTTGGGAAAAGAAATAAAAACGGCTTAGAAACTTTTAGCTATCAAATATTGGCAACGCCAAGAATCCTTCCGAGATTTCGTCAGCGAAAATATTTTCTCTGGAGTATAATCTTCCATCAAATGCTTCCTTTCATGTTTTTCTTCTTCTTTTTAAGTTGTTATAAAAACACATATTTTTTTCTCAGCACTTCTTTGAAAACGTTTGTAAGATGATAAACAAGCGATTGTTGCTACAGCAGGAGCAATGCGTGTCTTTACCAGCTAATCCCGTGCGTTTTATAAAAGTTGACTGCAAAAGATGCAACTGGGAAAAGTAGAAGAAGAAAAAATGTCTGTGTGTTAACTGAGCGAATGACGTATAAGAGGAAATGTTTCTCAAAATTTATCCTTTTTTCTACTTCTGGCTTGAACGCGAGGAAGTTTGGGTTGGGTGCAAAAGAAGTTAAGCACTTATTTTTACTGGATGTCAAGAAATATTAATAGATCCTAGAAGCTTTTTGACATGGAAAAGTTATTGTTGGGGTTAAAAATAGAACGGAAAATGAAAGCATTAGTTACTCAGGAAGTTATCGCTTTAGCTTCATTTTTGGTTACTTTAAATAAATGGAAAACAACGGAAAAAAATTATTTTTATTTCAAATGTTGCGTTATGAAAACGTACTTTGTTCCGAGATTTCAAGGTGGTAAAAAGAGTAATGATTGCGAATTTTAAAGTTGGAGCTGTTGAATTAAAAATTATAGTAATTCAAAAAGAATTTACAAAATAATTAAACGAAAGTGATGCCATCAAAACGTAAACTTTTTCCTTTTAGATTTTATGACATAAATCACGAGTAATTTGTCATTACAATTTTTAAAGTTGGTAAGGCTTTTGTTATTAAAATTTCATAGTGATTCATTAGTAAAATGTTTACAAAATGTATTACATTGTTGGCATCAATCATGCATCTAAACAATTTTCCACTTTTAAATCTACCTTTCTAGCCTTTTCTTCACTTCCATCTATTAGCCATTCACCTACTCTCTTATATATATTTTGTTCAAATTTCAATTGTTAATAAAATACTTTTTTGATTATCCACTTAAGTTCAAATACATTTTTTTGTAGTGGAGTAGTGGATGACACATCATGCTAATACAGTTTTTTTCAATTATTAATTCAGTTATTAAATTCAATTAATTAGTTACAATAGTTTTTTAGATTTAAGTTGTATATATTCACCAATAAATGGCGCAGATAAACTTAAAAATAAATGGAAATTATTTATAACTTAGTTTCTGCAATATATATGGAAAAAAGTAAATTGATTAAAATTTTTTTTTATATTACTTTTTATAAAAGAAAAACAATACAATGTATTCAAATGATGTTTTATAAAAATTAATTCTTCCCTATTATGACAAATTAATTACCATATGTTAATTAAAATATAGAAAGGATCAATAAAAATATGATAACTTACTTTGTTATGAGATTTTAAAGTGGTAAAAAAGACATTGAAAATTTTAAAGTTGAGGCCCTTTAATTAAAATTATCGTGATTTATTAGAAAAGCATTTACAAAATGTGTCAAAAGTGTAATATATTATGGCATCATTCATACATCTAAATAATTTTCTTTTTAAAATTTTTAGACTTTTTATAAAATAAAAAAATACGATGTCTGTAATATTGTTTTATAAAATATTAATTCTACCCTATTATAACATATCAATCACACATTTGTTCAATAAAATATTAGAAAGAAATATTATTAAGAGTATAATACCTTACTTTGTTATGAGATTTCAAGGTGGTAAAAAATATTAACTGCTGAATTTTAAAAATGTTGGCATTTTAATGTAGTTTTAATAAATTAACGATCATATTAGATCGGGAACTACGAAAAACGTTTAAAGTGATTCCGAAACACTACAAACATCCCTGGCAGAAGGAGCAAAACCTGCGGCACACACTCGGCCATTCAGGCACACTCCAATTGCTGCAAAAAGATGCCATTCAAGACAATTGATCTTTGCATCTATTATTAAAATCTATACTTCGACAATATCTACCGAATATTTGTTTCTCAAAATTTATCCTTTTTCTACTTCTGGCTTGAACGCAGGGAAGTGGGAAGTTTGGGTTGGTGCAAAGAAGTTAAGCACTTATTTTTTACTGAATGTCAAGAAATATTAATAGATCCTAGAAGCTAGACATGGAAAAGTTATTGTTGGGGTTAAAAATAGAACGCAAAATGTAAGCATTAGTTACTCGGGAAGTTATCGCTAGTTTCATTTTTGCTACCTTAAAATAAATGGAAAAGAACGGAAAAATTATTATATTTTAAAGTAAGTTTTCGAAACTCAACATTTGTTTTGAGTTTTCAAGGTGATAAAAAGAGAAGTAGTTGCAAATTTAATAAGTTGAACATTTTAATTAAAAATTGTAGCGATAAATTAGCGAAGTATGTACAAAATGTATTAATTGTAATACATTATGGTATCCATCATACATCTGAACTGTTTTCTTTTTAAATCTTTATGCCTTTTTATAAACGAACATAATTCGATGTCTGTAATGATATTTTATAAAACACTAATTCTACCCTATTATGACATATCAATCACGCATACGTGAAATGAAATATTAAAAAGATCAATAAAATTATAACGAGTTTTTTATCAAATATTATTTTAAGCAATTAAAAATTTTAAATTTATAATTTTTTACCATTTGTAGATTTGCAAAAAGGATTGTTAATTATGAAAAAATTATTGTAATTGGCTAATTAATTTTCTGTTATTTACAATTTTTCGATTAGTTTTCTTAAGAGGGCAATCAATAATTAGAATATTTTTTTCACATTATAATACCCTACAAGGATCTATTGCCGTAACTAGGAGTCAGAGTTTAGGGGGAGGGGTCTCGGAATTAGAAGAAAAAAATGTATATGAATTGCTTTATAGTAGAGATTTTGTTTTTTTTTTTAAATAAAAAAAAAATGTATGTTATAACGATATTTATATTGCCACTTTTCAAAACAAGAAATTATTTCTGTAATTATAAATCAAAGTTACTGCAATCATTAATAAATTGTAATTGAATTTATGAAAAATGCTACAATTCATATTATGAGAGTTCAAAGTAATTTCTATTATGAGAGTTCATTGTAATTTCTATTATGAGAGTTCATTGTAATTTCTATTATGAGAGTTTCAAAGTAAGTTTCTATTATGAGAGTTCAAAGTAATTTCTATTATGAGAGTTCATTGTAAATTCTATTATGAGAGTTCATTGTAATTTCTATTATGAGAGTTCAAAGTAATTTCTACTATGAGAGTTAAAAGGAATTTCTATTATAAGATTTCAAAGAAAGGAACTATGCAGTGTGAGGCAGGAAAAAAATAAATACCGAACATCCGTTATATTTAAAAGAACTCATGACAGGGGACATGAAGGGCGACAGAGGAATTTCTATCACAAACGATTTTTACAAGGTAAATGACCATTGTTTTACCTATTTGATATACATTATGACTCTGGTTGGTAAAAGTGATTTTTAAAGATAGTTTCATTTTTTTAAAAAAATTGCATTCCGTTCTTTATTAAAAAGTCTTAAAAAATAAAAATTATACTTTCTGCTCCAAGTGTTATGCTACTGTTCCAGACAGTTGATTTGTGTATCAATTATTAAAATCAATGCTTCCACTTTATCCACTGAATATTTTAACTTTATTTTTGAAGATTTATTTATAATAAATTTATAAACATCGCAAAAATTTAAAAAGTTATTTGTGGAACTAGTATATATATATATATTTCAATATCAGTATTTTAAAGAATATTGAATAGATCAAATTATGTAATAAAAATTTCAAAATGCACACTAAAAACGAATAAATCTTCTATCCAACCAATCGTATTTCTTTAAAAATATATGGCAGCTAATAAAAAAAAAAATCAAATTCTATTACATTCAGTAAGTCAATAACAAACCATGTATTCATACATACAGGAGAAAAAAAAATCACGTATGAGATGCGTGATCCTTTTAAACCTCCTGAATCCTTAACATATCAGAAAGCTTATCTCAAAGACACATTGAGCTTTGATTGGCATACATGTTTTTACATTCAGTTTAAATTATTCATGAATATTTCTTGCATCTAATTCCAGAATGTTCCCTAAAATTTACCGCAAAATCTATTAGAAAAACTTTGCTGCTGTTTTTCTTAAAAAGACTTATTATAAAACAAGCAAAAATAAGCACATTCCAAAAATACCATCCATAAGCCTGTGCAACTAGGGAACTTTGGGCAATGACATAAAAACGGCTTAAAAACTTTTAGCTATCAAATATCGGCAAGGCCAAGAATTTTTCCGAGATTTCGTCTGAGAAAATATTTTCTGGAGTATAATCTTCCATCAAATGCTAGCTTTCATGTTTTTTTCTTCTTTTTTTGTTATAAAACAAATATTTTTTTTTTCAGTACTTCTTTGAAAACGTTTGTAAGATGATAAACAAGCGAATGTTACTGCAGAACGAGCAATGCGTGCTTTTACCAGTTAATCCCGAGCGTTTTATAACGTTGACTGCAAAAAGATGCAACTGCGAAGAAGAAGAAAAAAACATGTCTGTGTTGTGAACTGAGCGAATGGCGTATAAGAAAAAAATGTATCTCAAAATTTATCCTTTTTCTACTTCTGGCTTGAAAACTAAGGAAGTTTGGGGCAAAGAAGTTAAGCAATTATTTTTACTGAATATCCAGAAATATTAATAGATCCTAGGAGATTTTGACATGGAAAAGTTATTGTTGGGGTTAAAAATAGAACGGAAAATGAAAGCGTTAGTTACTGTGGAAGTTATCGCTAGCTTCATTTTTTTGCTTACCTTAAAATAAATGGAAAATAACGGAAAAATTATTTTAAATGCTGAAAACTTACTGTGTTATGAAATTTCAAGGTGGTAAAAAGAGAAATGATTGCTAATTTAAAAAGTTGGCCTTTACTAATGAATTAACTATAATTTTTAATTCAAAGCATTTACAAAAGTTATTCAACTGTAATACATTATGCCATGAATCATAAATCTAAACAATCTGCTTTTAAAATTTTATAGATTTTTATTATTAGAAAATGATATGTCATTAATGATATTTTACAAAATATTAATTCTACGTTTCATGGTGCCATTTTAAGACAATCTGTGTATCTATTATTAAAATCTATACTTCTACAATATCCTCTAAATATTTGTACGTTATTTATGGTAATTTTGTTCCCATCACAGAAATTTGTGGAACTGCGTATATATTTTATTCAATATCTGTATTTTTAAGGATATTGAATAGAACAAATTATTTAATATGAATTTCAAAATGAACATTAATAAGGAATAAATCTTCCATCTAACCAATCTTTTTTCCTTTAAAAATATGTGGCAGCCAATAAAAAATAAAGTTCTATTACATTTTATAAGCCAATAACAAACCTTGTATTCATCCATACAGTAGGAAAAAAAAAATCACGTATGAGATGCGTGATCCTTTTAAACCTCCTGAATCCTTAACATATCAGAAAGCTTATCACAAAGACACATTGAGCTTTGATGGGCTTATACATTCAAGAGCCAAAACATTATGACCACCTGTCAATAACGAGTTGGCCCACCTTTGGCGCGCAACACAGCTTCAACCCGCCTTGGCATGGATGCCACAAGTCCTTGGTAGATGGCCGGAGACAGATTGTACCAGATGTTTAAGCAACGGTCACGCAAATCCGAGATATTGCGAATTGGTGGTCTTTGAACTCTGAGCTGCCGTTCCAGGACATCCCAAATGTGTTTTATCGGATTGATTTCCGGTGAGTTAGGCGGCCAGGACATTAACTGGAATTCAGCATCCTGTTCCTGGAACCACTCCAATACAATTTTAGCCTTGTGACCAGGGGCGTTGTCCTGTTGGAACATTCCATTTCCAGCTGGAAAAACAGAGGCCATGTAAGGGTGCAACTGGTCCACCATGATGTTCAGATACCCTTAAGCCTTCATAGTCTGCTCTACCAGAGTGTCCATGAGAACGTCCCCAAAGCATAATACCGCCTCCACCGGCCTGTGTATGACCTACTGTATATTGAGGGAACAACTGTTCGCCTGGTAGACGGCGTATCCTGACACGGCCACCGGCGTGATGAATGACAAACCGTGATTCATCTGACCAGGCAACTCTCTCCCCACTGATCCATGGACCAGTCACGATGTTCCCGGGCCCAGTGCAGGCGCAGTTGGCGATGACGCTTGGTCAGCAAAGGTACACGAGTGGGATGTTTGCTGCGTAGCCCCATATTCAACAGTGTCCGCTGAACAGCGTGCTCCGATACTATTCTACTTGGCCCTGCATTGTATTGGGCCCTGCATTGTATTACTTGTCAGCTGAGCCACTGTATGGCTCTGGTTTTGCTTCACCATGCGAGACAGTCTCCGACGACCTTTTTCTTTGATAGCGTGTGTACGTGCAACACCCTGTCGTCTACTGCTGGTTTCACCGTCATTCATCCACTTTGCATAAGTACTGTAGATCGCGAGCAACCCACGATTCGTGCAGTTTCGGAAATACTTGTTCCCAGCCTTCGAGCCATTACAATCTGCCCTCTATCAAGGTCGCTTAGATCTGCAGCCTTTCCCATTACACAAAATAAGTGAAAGAATGATTCTTTAGACTCTCCAGCAGCAGTTAAATACCACTTCCCCCTGATCACGTGCCTTCCACGTCATCCAGGCGAGTTGATTGCAAAATGTAGGGGTGGTCATAATGTTTTGGCTCTTGAGTGTATATTTAACACAATACATATACATGTCTCCACTCTAATTTCCTTCCAATTGGTGTATACTGAATTTTTAATACAGAGCTTACGGTTAGACGGTTAGCCTTATTGGCAGTGTGATACATCTGTGCATTCACCATTGATTCTTTTTTACTATCAGTGACTCCAACGAACGCGACAAGCGAATTCGTACATAAGCTTTCTCATAAGCTAGCTGTACTCGTTACCCTTGCATCAAAAGTCTGTCTTGGACAGTTGTCAAAGTGAAAATTTCCTTTTTTGATTAAAATTGTTAATATTTCAGAATTCATATGAAACAATACAAAGATTTTCACAAGATACTTTATTTTGTTTGCATACGAATCTTTTCGCACTTTTTTTCTACATATAAATGCTCCATAAATTTTTTAAATAAAATTGAAAATTATTTACTTCGAAAACATTAGAACATTTAAAATATTGTACTGATTATAAAAGTAAAGTTAATCATTTTTACCCCTAACTGCATCGGAACAAATTCCCAAAGAAAAGAATTAGAAGAAATTGTATCACTAAAATTATTACAACCATGAAGAATCAAATCAAATTTCCGCAGAATATTTCATTTGATTAAACAAAACAAATAAAAAAATAATAACACTTTACCTTCATCTTCAATGTCGTCGATTTAAATAAACATTTAACCTTCGGCGATAATATTTCTTGTTAACAGACTTCGAAAAAAATATTGCTTCCAAAATAAATACTGGAAATAAAATGATCAAACGTCTTTTTCTTTATTATTCTTATGAAGAATATGGCAGCACAGCTTATTTCTTCCTGATAAATGTTAAAATATTCTAAATTCTATTTTTCTTTTAGTGACTTGAAATCTGACTCCACAATGTCAATAACAAAACTAAAATAAAAAAAATAAAAATAAAAGCTATTTTTCAAATTTTATTCAAGAGCCTTCGTTTCGAATTCTGAGCTGTAGAAATCAATTTTCTTTGTTCTTTACTTTTGTGCAATATTTAAATTCCATATCACAAATTGTTCTTTGTTTAACATAAATCTTATTAGTTATTCTAGAAATGAATTTAATTTGAGGCGTAATTGATTTCTATTTTTCGTAATAATTTCAAAGATAACTAAATAAACTTGAATTTATCATTAATTAAATTTAATTAAAGAAAACAGTAATTTTGAACTCTTTGTTTGTTATTGATGGTCGTTAATATGAATTTTTTTGTTAATATTTAAGCATCATAGTCATAATTAATTATCTAACTATATTTTTAATAATAACACCGAAATGAATTGAACATATGAAAAATGATTTTTACCTTATTTATGAGATTTTCACTGTAATCACATTTTGAAATTACGGATTTGTGTTAAAGTGGTTTAAGTATTTATTGCCTATTATTAAATTTATTTTCTAAACAACAATTATTAAATAAAATAACTGTATTTTTAATATATTTATATATTTGCAAAGATTTATTTTGTTGAAAGAAACATTTTTTTGGGTCAGAAAATAATGTTTTCTGGGTTACGGGAGGGTACAATTGTACATGTCTATTAAAGAATTGATTAAAGATAAAAAAAAAATCTAAAGAATGATGGGGGATTACAAAAAATCAACAAGAGGGATCGAAACAAAATTAACAAGATTGATGTTTAATTTAAACTGTAATAATAAAAATAATAATATAAATATCATGATTGAAACCAAAACAGTGCACAATTTTGTTTTCGAAATTAAACATGTTCAACAGATTGTAGAGAACTTAACTATTCTAAAAATGTACCAATGTAAACTATGCAGTAAAAATAAATTATATATAAATTTGCATTTTTATTTAGATGAAAAGAAATTGTTTCAGAAACTTATGCAAATCTGTAAATAAGAAAAAAACAGTAGTATACTTTTATTAGAATTTAAAAACAAGATGAATAGAAAAAAATCACACGTTATATTTTGATAATAGAAATTAAAGTTACATTCATGAAAAATAACTCTTACATTTTTTAAATTAATGAATAAAACATTAAACAAACATTTTTTAACAATTTTTACATAAATAAAAATGCTTTTATTTGTTTATTAGAATTATTTACTATAAATTAAATAAAAATTTAACTAAATAATACCAAAAAGGCAACTAATTATGCAACTAAATAATACCAAAAATTATACTTTTACTCTGATCTTCTGCTAAGAATATATGAAGCAAAATAATGAGCAAATATAAGAATTTAATTCAGTTCAACAACAAATTCCAAACATAATAAATTCACGTTATTTTTAATTATATAGCAGAAAATAAATTCAGTTTGGCTATATAAAGAAATGTCAGAATGAAATATATTTTTAGGTTTAAAATAACAAAGTTTAATTTAAAATAAACTTTGTTTCAAACACTGTTTGATTAATACTTGTGCCAAAATTCATTTAATTCCTTCGAATAGAAATTTCAAAATTATATTTTGAAAAACAGTAGGATTTCTTTTAATAAGATAAAATATAAACAACTAAAAGAACCTTTGAATAATTTTAGTTGCATTTTTGTGCATTTATATTTTAAATTACGTCTTTTAAAACTAGATTTATTTATTTTTCTGTCAATTCATATAAAGTTACACAGTAACAATTATTATTATTGTACCACTATTTTTTTAAAAAAATAGTATATACTTTCTGTAAGGTGCTAACCTTATATGTGTTTAGTGCATATTAAATAATATTTTGTTCTATTTATTTTAACTCCTTATAGGCGGCCATTTTATGTCGCGTTCTAAAGGTATTTCTGCGTTTTTAAGTTTTAGCTGCAATTTTATTATTTCCGCTTTATGCAATAAGGCACAATTTTACAATTCTAAAAAATCATAATAAATTTTTAATAAATTTTTGTCAAAAAAATTAACGTTTTAAGGGACGATAAGTATTAATTTCAATTTTTTTATTGGGCGATTATTATCGCCAATTGGCGATAATATATACATCTAATAAAAAAAATCGCCAATTGGCGATAATGGAAGAACTTTTAGGGCTGATTGCTACCAAGTAGCTCTTGCAACAGTAAACCGATAGTTGGTGTGCAATGCTAACATACAATGACAAAATTTTCATATATCTGAACATCCTCAGTGAATTTGAACTTGAAACCTTTTCATGTTAATTGTATAACACTGTTACACGTGTCATATAATTCAGTTTAATTGATTTTTAAATTTTTCAAAATCCTTTCAGATACGATGTTTGTTTAATCCCTAATTATCTCTAAAGCTTATCATGTTTAATTAACTAACATTTCTGTGTGGGATTGTTATTGAAGTTTAACAACGGGATGTGTGCATTTAATTACGAAAGACTTTTAAGGAAAATTAATTAATTTTAATCCAAATTATTTTACCACGGACAATGCGTGAAACGGAAGCTGATTAAAATTTAATTTTTCTACTTTTACCCCTCCGCAATTTATTTGATATTTATAACTAAATAAAGCGAATATTACTTGTTCAAAATGCATTCAAAATATAGAAGATAATCTTTAGAGAACAAGTTTTAAGTTTTATGTTTTATAATTGTTTTAATTATAAAACATGAAACTGAATTAATAAGAATAAGTTTTATAATTGTTATGAAATAATAAATATTTTTAAAATAATTTTTTTGTGACAGTAACACAAATAAAAGATGAATTAATTATAATATATATGGTTAGTTAATTGTATTAAATAATGGAATTCTTTATAAACACTCCAAATTATATATATTTTTATTGCATTTTTGACATTAATGATGTTTTCTGTCAATTAAAAATATATTGTTTTAGAAATAAAAATAAGAAATAAATAAAATATAGAAAAATAATAAATTATAAATATAAATGCATAAAATATTTGTATGTTATAACAAACTGTAGATTTGGAATTGGCTCAATTCCATTGATATTGGTAATGTGCCACACTGTGACGTTTAAATAGGGATCAAGGACGGCAGAAAATTTTCCTGTTATCCAATAATCTGCTTGTAAATGCCAGATGACATCCGTCTTAGCCAATGGCATGCCTCATTTCTATCAATACAGTGAAAGTTTAAACAGTTTGACTGTTTATAGTGAACATATTACCCGTATGAGCCAAAGGGCTTTTCAAAATGTTAAACGTTGTTCGTTCTCTTTATATTAATCTATTAAAATGTGTGTAAAATCAAATTAATTGCATTATTGTTTATTTAATTTTTTTTTATTTGAACTTTTAATGGTAATAAAAATTAAGTTATTTATTTAAGAAACTAATTTATAGTTGTTTAGCATTCAGTTTATTTGATTTTTAAATTTTGCAAAATTATCATAATGTCTATAGAGAGGCTTTGCTTAATGATAAGTGGAAAATTAGCTAATCATGTCTAATTACTAGAATTTCGTAGTGGGAAACAAATAAATAATTACGTAAACAGCGGGAAGTGTCATCTTAAAGACATTTACATAAATTAATAATTTTAATCCAAATTGATGCGATGCATGTAATGGAAGCTTGGTGGATTAAAATTGTTTTTCTCATATTTATCCAGCAACTTTATTTTATAAATATAGGATAGTATAAATAATATTCCATTTTTAAAATAAAAATGAAAGAAATGCATTCAAAAATATGGAAATAAATCAATAAATACATAAAAATAAAATAAATAAATATTCTCGTATTTAAACAACAAAAGCTTCAAAAAATATTGAATGAATTGAATATTTATTATTTCATAATAAGTATTTTAAAAAAAGAAAATGGCTATTTTTATACATATGACTGAAGTGAAAACAATGAATTAATACCAATGAATATGATTAGTTAATTCTTTGAATAATGGCGATAACAAATATATGAGGAAATTAGTAATCTCAGCCAAGTCGTAAAATATATTGTAGAAATGCTTGTATAATAAATAGAAAAATAATGAATAATTGTAGAAAGCGTTGAAATTTTGGGTACTAACAGACCTCTATGATGTCCCATAAAAACTCGTGGATTCATGTCGGAATTGGGCCAGATCATTGATATGGAATTGTCCACAATGTGAAGTTTAAACCAGTGAACAGTTGTGGCCCGGTGACATGGCACATTATCTTCCATAAAATCCAATCATTGCTTGGGTGTCAGAAGACGTCCGAATGGCTCAACCTGATGGTATACGGTATGAACATAACATTTCCAGTCAATGTTTGGTCCAGTCGATCCAGAGGACTAAGTCCAAATGAAAAATGCCCACACCATTCTTTTCCACCACCAGCTTGAAAAATGTTTTAAATTTTTCCATGGCTTCGTGGGGCAAACTCGAACCCTACCATTAATTTATTTTATTTTTCTGAAATCGTGACTTTAATAGTAATACAAATTTTTCCATTTATTTAAGAAACTAACCGACATGTATAACATTCAGTCGCTGCAAAATATTTCTGTCAGTTTAAATATTCCACTTATCTTCTGCTAGAATAGCCAAAAAAGCCAAATAATTCTCCGCACTTAAGAGACAAGTCCCTTTTTATCGTCCCACATTGATTTCTGCGGTTACTTGAAGCAGTGTTGCTTGTCTGTTAAATACGACTCGGTGTCAGACAAATCGCCTGTCTTTTTCATTATGCAATTCGAGCAAAGGATGTTATGGTGGGATTTATAAACATAGAAATTTAAATAAATTCGGCATTTCTATAAAAGTGGAAAAAAAAAATCTGGGAATGTAATAATAATAATAAAAATAAATAAATATAAACATAAAAATAAAAATAAATCAATATCTAGCATAAAAATAAAAATAAAAATAAAAATAAATATATTTAAACCTGTCGTGCGGTCATCATCACGTCAAAATATTTCTGAAAATACCTTGAATGAAATGAATTTTTATATATGAAATATTTATACCTGTATAACGATGCTACAGACTAAAATTTGCATATTGCTATCCCATGACTTTTGTCACAAACTGTATTTAAACACTTTAGAAATAAGATTTGATAAAAACAAATTTGTGTCATATTTTTTTTTTTTTTGTTATGCATACTAATACAAAGCAAAATTATTTTTAAATGTTTTTTAACTGCGCAGCTCGTGAAATATTCAAAATTAGAGTACACTTTTCTATAACTCATTGAAATGCTATTTATGAATAATTTACCAGTTTTATTCGTATAAATTATTGAATGAATTTATTTTTAAATCGTCAAAATTAACATATCGTTTACTTTGATTACATTTGATATTCGTTTTTTTAATTCTATACATAAAGTGATTTATTACTCGTTCATAAAGTAGTTTTTATAGTATACACAAAGTTTTGCCTCACTTCATTTGAATTTCATGGAATATTTTCAACACTCGGAATTTAGTAATATGTTTGCATTGTATATTAATGTGAGTGAAATATTTTGAAGATTATAACTATTTAATTTAAGTATAGATAATATATTATTGATATTTATACTTATTGTAAAATAACTTCATCAAAGAATAATAAAAAAAGAACAACACATTAAAGGTATTATAATTGAAATATTTAGACCTGATGGCCAGTTGGCTAGCGCTCTGAAAATAGGCTTCAGGTAAAAAATAACTAATGGATGTTTGTTAGTGGTTAGTATTTCAACTGAAGATACTTGAAAAGTGGGGAAACGGGTATTCACTTCTGAAATATTTAGGTCCCTTACAGCGGCCCTCCTAAATAAATTTAGAACTTTTTGATGCCGCACCCTATTCTACAGGTTCTTCATGTATCTTCAGATTCAAATTTGAAACCATCATTTTGAAAGCTTGTTGGACGTGGTTCTTTCATATCCATAAGATTTACTTATGGGACTTTACCTGTTTCGAATCTCCTAATATAATGGTCCAATACGGACCATAGTGACGGGAGTGCTATTATTTCATTAGAGAATTAAAAAAAATGTGATTATTTTAAATATATGTTAAAATTGTCTAAAAACGTGGAAGTGATGACTTTTCTATTAAAAAGATTTAGAGCAGTAACATTAACAAAATCTTAATTTAATTTTCAGATTTGACACTTGAAAAAAAGACTTAAATTAATATTTCTTTAAAATAAACAAGTAATAACTTTCCTAAAAATCGTTAAAAAAAAAATGAAAAATAATAAATAAATTACGATGTTATGACAAACACAAAAGTGATTCCGAATTTTTACCAAACCACTGTAATATATTATACTTTTCATTTTTATATATGATCAGTCCGAGCGGTATGCATACATGGCAAAAAAACACATGTATTTCCACTTTATAGGAACGTAATTTACATATTTTACCATCGGGGTTTAGCTAAAGAACACATAAAAAAGGAGAGATTTAAATCCTGGAGGGTGTATTCGAATTCTATTTCCTGCATTCGAATTTTATGAGTCCATAAATCCTGAAAGACTCCGGTTTCTGTCCGGGGATTTCTGACAAACCGACTACCTTTTCCGGGAACGTAAAGACCCCAATAAAAGGGAAAACCTGGAAATAAATGAATTGTGCTTTTCTGAAGCCGGTGCTCTCTGCGTTTAGTTGAATATTAAGTAATATTTTCAGAAGCAGACTCGGAGGAGGTTTGTTTGGATGCATTTAAATAAGGCGCATGAATCATAATTCTCATAAAACTTTCGAAATAATCTTGTTGTGCTATTGCAATTTGTGTTAAAGGGGAAAATTTAATCCTGTCTCAGTATAAAAAGTTGTTTTGAATAATTTTGGCTTTCGTAAAATGAGAGTAAATATTTGAATATTTTAGTGATATGCCACAAATTGTCCAGAATTATAACAATAGTTATATATAATATTTTTCGATGCACATCTTTATATAATAAACTAGCAAAACACGGTATATGTTGTTCCCATCCCCTCCCCCCCAAAAAATACGTTGTAGAAAACTACATACCGCGAATATATTCTCCATGTTCTAATATTTTTTTTTGTTCTAATGCAGCTAACAAACATTTAGATGGTTGCCTTTTTGCCTTAAGCATTCGCTGCACCGACGTTACCGACTTAGTGCAATCCAAGAGGGGCTTGTAGCTTGAAGATAAGCTACGGACGCGGAGTATCAATACCCCCACAATGCTCTACGATCAAGTTAGACCTTGACCTACGGTTTAAAAAGGATTCCGAACAACCACTACACACATACATGGCACCGCCGGGACTCGAACCCGAAACTTGTTGTACCTATCGCCAGAGAGGTAGCTGCTCGGCCATTCAGACCCTCCATGTTCTAATATATGTGCATACTAATTTTCATGGATATCGTTTGACCGGTATATAAGATGAAATGCTTCAGCACCATCCGGTGGCATGAAAAAGTTACTTGAATAATTTTGGCTTTCGTAAAATGGACGTAAATATTTGAATATTTTAGTGATGTATCACAAATAGTGCAGAATTATAACAATAATTGTGCATAATATTTCTGGATGTAGTCCTTTATATAATAAATATTTCTCATTTTGAAGTAAATATAATAGTTCCCTCCTTCAAGGTACAAAGAGCGACTCAGAGGAACTTAGTTGGTAAGTCCTATTTTCTCAAAAAATAATGACAATTATAAGGATGTAAGATTTTAAATTCTATGCGAAAGTTAATAATCCATATTTTATCACGTTTTGTACCTCTAAATATAAGGACCATGAGTCTAGAGTTGATTTTAACATAGAATTTCTCATGCTAACTTTTAATATTCATTCTGTTCATTGCTTGCCCCATTCAGCATTCATTGCCGAGTCGTTGAACATAGTGTTTAATATCTAAATCTATGTCCAGATTTGAGAACTAATTAAATGAGTAACACATAAAAAAAAAGATTGATCTCATAAATTTTATTGTAGAGATAATGTCTTCTTTATTAGCTCAACAACGCAATGGTGGGCAAACCGTTTACCTACTTCAAGATTTCGAGACTGGATATGTTTTGTTTTTATGGGTTTGGGATGTCCGCTCAACACTCTGCAGTCATATTAGACCGGGACCTACGGTTTAAAGAAGATTCCGAACCACGACAAAAACATATAAAACTATACCACGCCTAAAACTACACTATACTATGCACTGTCGGGACTCGAAACGAATGCCTAGCGCTAGTCTCTAGACCATCAGGTATCTCAGGTAATGTCTAATAATAGTAAAGTAATCCTGCCCTGCTATCTGAGATAAATTGCAGCACATATTGAAGTGAAGTTTGGAAGTACTTCACAGTTTTACCTTGAAAACTATAAAAAAAAAGCAAAGCAAAAAAAAAAAAAAAGTTACAGAAGTATACAACTTAATCAATTACTATATATATATAAAACTTATTTAGAATCCTTGAAATACAAATCCCACGATATTCAACCATGTTTAAACGTATGTGTAACTAATATCATCCCAAAAGTACAGTTTCAAAATTAAATTGAGATCTATGATGATTGTATTCATCTCGTTCGTAATTTGAAACGATCGCCTCATGCTATCAGTGCTTTGGTACGAGGGCACCTATAGCAACACAAAAATGGTTGAAGCTTTTGCGAAGCACAGTTAAAAAATGGCTTGTTTTAGTCCATTCACATTCTGTGTAATTACACTGACTTTTCCATTGGGAAATTTCGACAAAATTTCTGCAATTACAATGTTCATATAAAGTGGCCTACGAGATCTCTGATCTAATAACACAGAATTTCTTCTCGTAGAGTTTCTAAAAAGAACAAAAAATACAGCTAGCCATCCCGGAATATTAATTATATGCAAAACCGATTTATCTTTTTGTATGTAAGAGCATAATACTTAAAATATTGCAGTGCAATTAACAAAATGTTCTAATCCAAATACAGATATGAATTACAGCCAACAATGGGCACATTAAGAACACATTACTTTGTTATTTATATGCAATAATATAAGTACATCATAAAATATTCTGTACACTTTCTTTCTTAATTTAACATCTGATATTAAATACATTGTTCATTTCAAAATTTTGGTTTAGAAGCATTATTTTTTATAAGAGAAAGTATTATTTCTTTAGCTGTTTAGAATTCGTGCTTTATATAATTTATACACGAATATATGTATCTATCTATATATATTTGCATAATAATGATGAATAGTATAAAAATATTGCGTTAAAACATGAGAGCACACAATATTTTACTTTTCTTTCATCTGCAAAAAGGTTCGGGTTTATCAGCAAAACTATTCTCACAAATGTGTTTTTATATTATTATGATATATAAAGCACATCGTCTCAAAAATATACCACACATAAATTCAAATATATATTGTTGGGTAAAAATAATACTTTGCGCGAATATTTTTGCATTTATATCAAAAATTTACGTATTTCAGATAAAGTGTAATGACCAAGTTAAATAAATGTCTGTTATATTTCAGTAGGTTATTATAGCTGTAATTTATCAAAAATATATATATTTATAATACCAATTTCAAGACATAAAGTAGAATTTTAAATTATGTTTTAAAATAGGGAGAAATATATTTTTTTTTAAAATTTTTTAGAATAAAAATTTATTTTCTTTATAGAATTTTGTTTTTCTGTTACGGATAGAGATTTCGTTCTGTTTAGAAAGGTTAAAAATATAACTTAAATTAAACATCAAAATTTAAATATTTATAACCCATTTAATTTCTTGAAAAGAAATAATCATTATTAAATTGATTATTACAATTAATAAAGACTTAAATAATCTATAATCAATAAATTATAATCAATAAAAGTGTTCAATAACTGTGAAAAACCAATATATAGTACAAATTGTACTTTAAATTTTTATTCATTTATTGAAAGAAAATTACCGTTTTTTGGTAGTTAAAATTAGAGATATCTTTCAACCACCTGTCTATAATATGGAAGGAATATATATTAAATTTAGCCTCCCAAACTTCTTGTTTCTCGTCTCTGTTATAACGTTCTGTGACCTGAGAGGAAGTGAAGCTTTCCTTAAAATTTCGTCTCTTTCCCTTTTAAGATATGCCTACATTTATAAAAAATTTTCATCTGTAAATATTATCATACCATTTGTTTTTAATTATAATAGGGCAATTTTAACGTTAATTTACCCATTTTCAATTGATGCAAGATCTATTGAATTAATAATTTCTATTCCGAGTAATTCCGCGTGTCTGGTGTGAGGTATTACCCCCATGTAAAAAAATCCTGTCAGAAAAAACCTTGACTATCCGATATATATTAATAAAAACCCTACTTTGTTATTATATATATCGGGCAGTCAAGGAGGAAATTTGTAGACAAAAAAAAGAAATAGTTGTTTGATAACTTACAAATGCAAGGAATTATTTTCTTCATCAAAGTATGCACCCAAATTGTCTATATACTTTTGCCATTTAAATGATAGGTTGTTCAGGCCGGTGATATAAACCCCTGCCTGGCAAGAATCAATGGATTAGTGGAAGGCCAATTTTGTAACATTATCGGAATTAAATTGTTTTTCTATTAAAAAAGTTGTCCAAAATGCAAAAGAAACGCGGGGGGCAGTTTGGTGAGTATGGATAATGATGGAGTTCCTACTCCAATTCTTGTAGTTTTGCGGTAATCTTTTTGTGCAGTGTGGGGTTTAGCTTTATTATTGCAATAAATTAGAGTAGATCTGTTGAAGAATCTAGGCCGTTTTTGTTTGCTTTTGCATCATTTCGTCCAGTTGGCTGCAGTATATTTCTACGGTGTTCGAATGAGCCAGGTTTCATGAAATTTAATGGATCACACCTGCGGTAGACCACCAAATAAACCTCATCGGCTTCTTTTGAGGAATATGACGCTTTGGAGTGTCTTATGGTAATTCATCCTTGTCCGACAAATATGCTGAACGTTTACGATTATCATATTGGATCCATTTGCCATCACAATTGACAATTCGATTTAAAAAGGATCAGATTTGTGACGAGAAAGCAACATCAAACAAGCTATCAAATGCTTTTTGTGTCTCTTTTTCATTCAATTCAAATGGGGTGCACTTATACAACTTTATCACTTTACCGATTTAAGGTAAATGAGTTAATATTGTTTGTTTACTAACATCAAACTTCGAAGAAAATTCCTAGGACTCTGAAATGAGTCAGACTCAACGGCGACCTTTATTTCGTCCTTATTGACCTTAGATTCTGGGCGACGTCGTTACTCATTTGTGAGTTTGGCGAACCAATTTGATACTGTCTGCTGCATAGTAACACTAGATCCAAATACACTATTAATATTTTGCGCTGTCTGCGATGTCATAGTCCCAAGTAAGAACTCATACTTCATAATAATGCGAATTTCCGACCGTTCCATTTTTAATAAAACTAATTTTAAAAAAGGCATTTAATGTTTGTAGAGCTCATATTTCTTTAACAGGAGAGATGTGTAACTTTCCAACAAAAAAAAACATGACAGTAAATTATTAAGCCAATGTCAAATTATAAGCTGTTAAAGTTGGTAATATTATTAACTAAAAATTTCATCCTTGAAAACTTAATATTATTATAGCAGGTATTTTAGTATTCTGAAAAAGAAGAAAAAAAAGTAGCATTGGTTTCAATTTGAAATGCACCAAAAACCTTTATTTGATATTGGAAAACAGTGCTCTATACATTAAATATTAGTACATTACAGTTATATCTAAAGTTCACTTTTAAGGTTTTTCTTTTTATCTCTCTATGTAAAACAAAAATCGGCATTTTATTATTTTTTTTTTTCATTATTCTGATAAAATTATATGAATTTTAGATTCCAAAAAGGATTAATGTCTAATTAAATTAACATTTTTGTTTATTAATATAAAGTTCTTTTTATTTTTCACATTTCAAAAAAAATTTCAGCTCAAAATTACCAATTACCAATAATTGAGTACCTTGACTCAATATTTGAGTAACTATTAAGGGAATTACCACTCCCCTTAATAGTTGCACTCAAGGAATATTTAAAAGTTGGACCATGGGAAATCATTATTGAGTTTACTATTGCAAAATTCCTTAAGTGTGTTGAATACCTCTACTCTTCCCTACATCTTAAAAATACAACGCAAACAAAATAATGGTACATAAAATTATTGTCAACTTTTTTTTTATAGTCTCTATCATTCAGTGTTATTAGACAGTCTGGGGTAATTTATCTAAAGATCTCGAAACGACTTACCTTAGAAATCGCAAATAACATTAAGCAGAAGCATGAAAAATACTTTAACATATTGTTTGCAAAAAATATGCATCTTTAAATTATGCATTATTGTAAGCAATGGTCTATAAACCGCAACAGGAAATTTTAATGTTTTTAGCATATATTATTCGAATTATAGAAATGAAATTATGGCAATATTGGAAGAAAGATGAGAAATTTTGTCATTCAATTATGAAATTCACGTGACGAAATATAGATATGAAGAATTTTTTTTAAATCAGCAGATCTATTAAACTTCCGAATTATCAAATGACTGATTATAACTAGATGTCTTTTGAGAGTATATCTCATGGGCTTATTTCGTTACCTACAACATGAAGCAAACCAGCCTTACCAATTAAGCAATGTTTACGAGGTGAGTAATCTTATGTGAGCTTGCTTGTACGGAAGAAATCCACGATACATAAATAGTGCTGTCTTGATTGATTTCAACGAGAATGAGAAACATAATGTCTCATGGAATTGCATGAGGAAGATAAAAGGTGGATGGTCCTATAGAGATGAACTCGTTTTTTGAGTGGCAACGATGGTTTGTTTCACATTAAATGTAACGAAACATGAGCTTTTGATAATGCCTTTGGAATTAGACATCCCGAATTTCTTTCTAATTGGGGTATAGTAAAATTTTAATACATAACTTATAGATATTTAGACTTATTGACAATGCGGTATGCCTGTACATTCGCCATTGAATCTTTTTTTTCAATCAGTGACTTCAACGAACGCCACAACCGAATTCGTACCTAAGCGATCTTACAAGCTAGCTGTATTAGTTACCACAGCATCAAAAAATCTGCTGTTGCCAGTGAAATTGATCTTTTATAATTAAAAATTTTAATATTGTAGAATTCAAAGTAAACAATACTAACATTTTCAAGATGCTTTATTTTATTTACATATGAACCATTTTCACACTTTTTTGTGCTTTTTTTTTTTTTACAGAAAAATACTCCACAATATTTTAAAATAAAAATAAAAGTTATTTAATTTCTAAAACTTTAGAACATATTGTACCGAAAATATTGTACGGATTATAAATTATTATTAATTAATATTCTTTTTTATCCGTGTAACTCTGTCTCAACAAATTCCCAAAAAGAAAGAATCCCAAAATATCTATCAGTAAAATTATCACGACGACGAAAAATCAAATCAGAATTCCGCAGAATATTTCATTTGATTAAACAAAAAATAAATAAAACAAAAATACTTTTTACCTTCATCTTCAATGTCGTCGATTTAAATAAACATTTAACCTTCGGCGATAATATTTCTTGTTAACAGACTTCGAAAAAAATATTGCTTCCAAAATAAATACCAGAAATAAAATGATCAAACGTCTTTTTCTTTATTATTCCTTTGAAGAATATGGCAGCACAGCTTATTTCTTCCTGATAAATATTAAAATATTCTAAATTCTATTTTTCTTTTTAGTGACTTGAAATCTGACTCCACAATGTCAATAACAAATTAAAATAAATAAAAATAAAAAAAGCTTTTTTCAAATTTTGTTTAAGAGCCTTCGTTTCGAATTCTGAGCTGTAAAAATCAATTTTCTTTGTTCTTTACTTTGTGGAATATTTAAATTCCATATCACATATTGTTCTTTGTTTAACATAAATCTTATTAGTTATTCTAGAACTTCATTGAATTTACTTTGAGGCGTAATTGATTTCCATTTTTCTTATTATATTTTAAAGATAAATAAATAAGATTGAATTTATCTTTAATTAAATTTAATTAAAGAAAATAGTAATATTGAACTCTTAGTTTTTTTTTTTATTGTCGTTAGCATGAACGTATTTTGTTAATAATTAAGTATCATAGTCATAATTAATTATCTAGCTATATTTTTTTTTATTAATAACGCTGAAAACTGAATTGACAAACGAAAAATGTTTTGCAAAGTTATTTTATGAGATTTTCTCTATAACCAAAATTTTAAAATAACTGATTATCTTCAAAATGTTTAAGTATTTATTTATCTATTATTCAATTTCTTTGCTAAACAACAATTATTAAATAAAAATAGAAATATTATAATATAGTTATAT